>JARJCX010000521.1:0-56288 GCA_029282285.1 Mycena rebaudengoi
GTGGGGACTGCGCAAAGACTCAGCGTTGGCCATAAGCGGCTGCGTGACCGTCACAGTTACGATCACGCGTTTGCACAGCCTACGACGCGACTATAAATTACGCATCGACATAAATATAACTTCCACCCACGAGGGCAAAATGACAATATATTAGTATTTAGGCGGAGTGTTTCTTGACTTTTGAGGAACAGGAGTGAAAGTGGAATAAAATAAAATAAAATACCATCTGGCATCTGCCATTAGATATGGTCGTCTCCTGCATTCCGTCTCACAGAGAACTCGGAGAACCCAAACATTTTCGTCTTCATCCAGTCCTGGCAGTGGATTAACAGCTGAAATTGGAATCGAGCAGCAACAAAATCTGGGGCACTACGGTTCGCGTCGATGAACCCAGCTGACTGCCCTCCTGAGGCCACGCGCGAGGTTTAGCCTTCATTGCCTTCGCTACCACAATCAGAGCGTAATTTTCGGTAGCCATGGCGTACTCTGGAAGCACTCATAGTAAACTCAAGCATGTTAAGAGAGGAGAATTCCTATTCTGGGACCGGGAACTGTGTTCTCATGATATACCAGTTGCATAGATTTGTAGAGAGAATTATCTGCGATGGAATTAGGTTTGACGATTTGTTCTTGACCGCCTTACATGCGATGTAGTGCTCCGAGTCGAATCCGAATCCGGCCTCTACATGCAGCACTGTGGGTCACGGTCAAATTCGCCAGATCAGCGCTCTAGAGGATATCAGGAGGTGGATAAACTCCTGCGCCATTGGGGCGAATACGTTGAGTTCGAAAACGGCGCGCACGGTAGAGACATTACGAGTACTTATGTAATAAGTCTCGTCTCTTTCAGAATGCTTGATCAGCAAAATCATCGATTTTTTCCTGTGTTATGCTCGAAACGTTGAGGTACTTTTTAGGGGCTGTGCTATTGAAATTAGTCGCCATGCTTAATACGTTTTTTTGAATGGAAATTAAGCATGGCGACTAATTTCAATAGCACAGCCCCTAAAAGTACCTCAACGTTTCGAGCATAACACAGGAAAAAATCGATGATTTTGCTGATCAAGCATTCTGAAAGAGACGAGACTTATTACATAAGTACTCGTAAAAATAGCGGCTGTGTCATTGTTCATGTTATTTTGAGATCATTGATGGATTTTTCACCGAGTCATCTTCTCCAAAAAAAATTTTTGTCTACCGGTTAATCGGGTAATTGGAAGTCCGAGCTCTATCTATGTCTTAATCTAATCTAGGGATCATCGCATCTAACCCGGTCGGCTTCTTCGGCATGGTAGTGCGGCCTCCGATGAGCTGTCAGTGTGCTGGCGTTTTTTCTTTTCTTTGCCTTCCACCCTCATGGCCTCGTACACACCCTTGTCTATCTCGTCATACGCCCTCCTCACGGACATCGCGTTCGAGATCATGGCCGATGCAGACATGTGGGCTGTGCGATCACAAGCAAGGTCATCGCGTGGGGGAGCACATGCTCGGGGAGAGAAGGCTCGAGCGGAGGTGCCTCATGCGGCAGCGCGGGGAGCCCACGGTTATTATGCGGCGGCTCAGGGAGCGGCCATCTCTGCACGCACGGAGGTCGACGGCGCGCGTATTTTGTGCCGTCGGACGTCTTCCGCCAACACGCATTGGGCTCGCTCGACTAAGGCGACCGCTCTGCGCATGTACACAGTGTAGTTTTTGTAATTATCATTTATTTATTTTGGCCTCGCAGAATCTTCCGATTTTCCTTTCATTTTTTCCCTCAGAGTCGGAGAGGCCAACACCGTGTTTTTTTTTGGTAATCAGGATGAGGGATCCATTTACGAATTTGAGGTACTAAACACTATTGAAAGAACTAAGCACGAAGATAAGTACGAGTTTTGCCGGGCAACGCCACGGCCCCACTACCCAAGTCGGCTGGTTGGCTAATAGTGGTTGAGGGTCTGGAACAAGCCGGAGCCACAATCACAAATTCACAATGATCCGTGCTGTCACGCTCAGGCGCCATTTTGAACCGCCGCAGCCATGCCGTTGGATACGAATTGTTGAGTGCCTGGGCAGACCCATGTCCTCCACTCACCTGAGACCAGTCGGTGCGTTTCTATTCTCTTTGTGCCGCTGGGTCTCAATATTGATCTAGGACTTTTCGAGCGATTTCACTCAACCCGCCACTTTCTCGGGCTTGATTCTTGCGTGGTACTCTCCGCACAATACATCCACACCGAGGGCTCGACTCTGGACCAGGAGATCGTATTCTCTGTTCTCAGCAAGGTCATTGGAGCGCACCCGGCTCTCGGAGTCAGGCTTGATGGGGAGACGACCTCGAAGCCTTTCTTTGCACGACTCGAGACCATTGATTTATCTGCAGTGGTCCAGTTCTCAGAGACCGCCAGGCTAGAGGATGCTCTGAAGAGACAGCTGGCGCAGAGGTTTGACACCTCCGCAGATCTACCTCTATGGCGCGTGGAGGTCTTGAAAGACAATACCGTCATCCTTGCGTTGCACCACGCTATCGGCGATGGCCTTAGTGGTGTCGCCTTTCTCTCCTCTTTCCTAGAGGCACTCCAAGAGGCACAACCCAGTGGCACATCGACGTCCGTCACCATTCCCGAAACACTCGCTATGCTACCGCCCCTTGAGGCTCTTACTAGCCTATGGCCCTCCTGGCGCAAAATCTTTACAGAGATACTCGCGCTCTTCGCGCCAACTTCTTGGATGCCGTCCGGTTCTGCGTGGACGGCTAACTCCGTCTCGAACCTGACACCTGCTCTCAATCCCTGCATTCGGCTCCTGGCATTCTCCGCCACGGACATGAAGGCTTTCCTCGCCGCCTGCCGCTCACACAGCGCCACGGTAACCTCCACCTTCTACGTCCTCGCCGTTGCTGCGCTCTCGCACTGCCTGGACGCGTCCCCGGACGTCTCGCATTATAAGACGCTGTCTACACATGTCGCCGTCTCTCTACGCACCGTCGCTGCCGCCCCGGCCACGGCCATGGGTGACTACAACTCCTCGCACCACGCGTACCCGCCGCGCGCCGCCGAGTTCTCGTGGGCAGATGCGACGCGCTACGCCGCGGAGCTGCAGCGCCAGAAGTACGTCTCACGGGAGGAAGTCGGCATGCTGTATTTCCTATTCGGGAACGTCACTGGATGGATGAAAGGGAGGCTCGGGAAGAAGCGCGGCTCGACGTTCGAGTTATCGAATGCGGGGCGTGTGGCGGCGCAGGTGGGCTTGGGGCCGTGGAGCATCGGGGCGATGGCGTTCGCGCAATGCGACGTCGTGATTGGGTCGGCGGTGAAGATGAACGCCATTGGCGACCCGACTGGCGCGGTCCACGTTACGGTGACTTGGGGGGAGGCGAACATTGACAGAACGTTTGTCGAGTCGTTCATTGCCCGGTTTCAGGAGGGTTTCCGAGCGCTTCTTGTCTAGATTCTTCTTCCACGCAAATAATGTCCGAACTACGCAGAAGTACGCACGAGGGTGCCCCTGCCCGACAGTCGAAGGATAAAAATTAAAAATAACACTTGCAAAAATAAAACTGATACCCATCTTGCGTTAGCGCCGTCATCAAGATCGTTCAAGGACACAGGACTGCACGTTTCGTTTTGCTTCGTACCCTCGAACCACGCCTCGCCTCGAAAGCACCTCGAAGAACTGCTTTGCGGCCACTGCGCACTAAGTTTGGTCATTCCGAGAAGCCGTGAAGCTGGCTGGCGCCAAGCTGGCCTGATATTGACGCGGATCCTCTGTAGCTGTTGAGGAAAGTGCCATATATCCACAAAAAGCTGTCCGCGGATTCAATAGTTGAGGGCGCGTAAGTATATACGATCAGTGTACGGAGACACTGGATTTGAGCGCCTACCAGTCCATATGGTAACCACACCTCTTAACGCGTCTCTGGACGCGCCAAACTCAGCTAGACGCGCGTCAATGCAGTTAATGTGGCAAAAGAAGAGTCTCTTTGTCTTCAATCGATGAAGTTCCGCTTCGAAGAGGAGGCCTCGTTCCCGAATCTGATCACACTGAAAACCCCAAGCCTGAGGCTTCTCAGGCTCGTGTGTAATTCCGCACCTTTGTCTCTTTCTCCCTCACCATTCAGCAATGAGTTTCCGCCCGCCTCAAGTGTTCTCAAATTCCTCGACCGGCTCCACGCTGATTGTCGATGCGGACAGTGAGTAAAAAAATATTGGCAATTATTATTTGTTTGTCTCACAACCGTGTAGCGCCTCCGAAGCTGGCCACAACCCCAGCAGATCTCATCCCAAGTAAGTACAAAAGCCACTCACTCAACGACATAGCGTCTGACTCCGCCAGACGACGCCGATATGGACAACGAAAGTGAAGATGGCTCCCACACCCCTGACGAAAGCACCTTGTTTTTCACCGAAGACGAGGATATGGATGTTGATTCAGTGCGATGCTTTCCATTCATGTGCTTTCAGCGTTAACCAGAATGTATTCCAGCCTCGAACCCCACCCAAAGTCATTGACGTCGCAGAAGCAGACCTCGATTTGCTTGGGTCAATCAAGGGCATGTTCCGCGTCTTGGATTTGATAAGTGAAGACGGGAGGTGAGCACCGGGTTTTTCATGTGCTGACACCTACTTATTTACCCTTTGTGTAGCGGTGGACTGGGTATGCTTTCAGAGTAATAAACCTTAACGGCATACTAACGAGTCCCATAATATCTAGTCGACAAAATCATCATCGCTCAAGAATCCCTCAAAGAGTTTATCAACGCGCTTTCCCCGGGCACGTACGCCTCGATCATCAAGGTCGATTTCAAGGCTCTCGACAATCTGAAGCTCAAGCCGCTCGGGCTGTATGGGAGCAAAACAGAGATCGTCGCCTTCTTGTCTTCTCGCAGTGCCATTGACGACGACACGTACATTTTAACCTCTAATTCAACCTCTCGCTCCTCATCTTGGTAATTATCATACAGTGCCCAGGCCCTACTACTTGCCAAGGATAACACAACTGGTCCGCAACTGCGCTCCGGGCTCTACGTTCTGCGCGCATGTTCAGAGCTGCCGGGCCCAGAACAAATATTCGTTCTGTATTGGCCAGAGGCTACCACCTGGAACGACAACGCCATTTCGTCCGTCAAGCGCAATCGCGTAACCTTCATGAGGTATTTCATCTTCGATCTTTCGCCGTATGAATTCGAACTAAGCGCTCTCAGATACCTCACCAAGATTTGCGACCAGGTTACTTGTTTGATTTCTCCCGAGCACGCGCGCGCGATCGTATGGACCGAGGAGGAGGAAACCGCGCTCATGGACATCGACGAGGAGTCCGATCGGTTATTCACCTTCGAAGTAGCCAAGACCAACGAACAAGAAGAAGGCGTTGCCGTGCGGCCTGGTTTTATCGTGAGTTTGAACTGCCTTGTGTTGAGACGCGTGTTAAATACTGCTGCATAGTTGAACAGTTCAATCCTCTCCGTCGAGAAACTTCACGTCGAGTGCCTCTTGGATGCAGCCGAGCTGCAGCCTACTCTGATTCGGGGGGAGACGGCTCAGGCCATCCTCACGAACCACTTTGTACCTGCCAAATTTGAGGAACGCGAAATTCGAGACGAATCCTTCTATCCAGCTAAACTGAAGTCTCTCCTGTATGTGGTTGCTTCTGGTGAATTGCTGCCGTCTGACCTTCATTTCAGTGCGCAGGGATCGATTCGGCTGAGCCCCTCCTTATCCGACGAGGGAATCACCATCTTGATGGAAAACGGCCTGCAATCACGCTTCCCAGAACCCTTCAAAGCCTGGAAGTCGAGGAACGATTCTGAAAAACAGTCTATCGATTCGGCGGGCAGACAAGAAGAACAGGAGGCGATCAAAAAACTAAACGATGAGGCCGCACAGATGGGGCCTATGCTGCGAGAGATCATAGTTGATCACCTTCTGCAATCTTTTCCGTGGGGTTCATTCGTTTTGAGCTTAATCTGCAACTAATACTTTTCCATTACTAGGACCGTCCAACGGACAGTGCTTTCATCAGTCACCGAAGAAGACACACAGCAGTTCCGCGGCACGTATATGGCATAGTATATTGACGAGAGGCTAATAGACTATCTTTTTAGCTCAATACGCCAGTTTCGTCTCTGTTCATTCTAAACTTCAGACTGAACTGGAGAAGTTGATGCCTGGCCAGTCTAAGCTTTCTCCCAAATTCAAGTCGTTGAAAGAGAAGCTCATCTACATCGATATTATTCTCGACCAGATTGTCGATATCGGAGATGACGATTGCGCGGAGTTGATTAAGCATATTTCAGACAACGGCTTTGACGGAACGGTTCTCAAGGGGAAAGAGACAGCGACAGAGGCCAGGGGTTTTTGGAACAGAGTGACATCTTTCTTCTCCGATGAGCAGTCCACGTCCGAACAGAAACTCAAGCAGGCAGCCCGCAAGCGAATCGCAGGCACGACGGACTCCGAGTTTCTGGCTCACCTCGACGAGATGCTAGCGGCAGAGCCTCTTCTGCAGCACATTATAACTCAGGCAATGGAAGCAGCGAACGACCACTTGCAGAGCTGCGTATCGAAAGCGGTTAAAACTCTCGTCGGCAAATCAGTCCTCGTTCAACAAGAGATTCTAAAGGCGCAAATCCAACGAAAGTTCGCGGGTAAACTGGAGGACCAACGCAAATCTTCGCGGCTCCAGCTGATCGATGAATATGAACGCGAGATCACACCCGGCTCGTAAGTCCGAAAGTACTGACAATCTAATGATTTTTGACACATTTGTTAGCCGCGAGCTACTCTTAGAACGTGTCGAGTACGCAAAGCCAGCATGGGATACTTGTGAGTCCTTCGCCTCCGTTATCCTGTCGGACGCCATCGAATGTGATCCTGCTGTAGCGTACACATCCTTCAAAGTCCGTGGCCGCGACAAGTTTCGGACAGAACCTACCGTCCAACACGAGCTCCATGTTTTACGCTTAACAGCCGATGATCAGCATACACTTCAGTTGGACCCGAGCTTCGTCCCCTCTCCTCACCTACAGGCGAACTCGGCCCAAATCTTCAATGTCCCTATCGGCCACCGTATTTTGTAGGGAATATTTCAAGTCACAGCCACTGTAGTTCACACGTTTTTCCAGGCACGCACAATTACTCGACAGTGGAAAACTCCTCTTAATAATTGAACATCCGGAACTTCTTTTAATTTTCTTGGAGAGTCCATCTGCCCTCACGAATGCCGTATCAAGAGGAAGGTCAAGTGCGAAGCGGGTGCTTCATCGAGACAAAATTGGCAAAGACTTGATTATCGCTTACGATGAGCAGAAGCAAATGCTGTCACTCTGTGCATCGTCCAAGGTTGGAATAGCTACACAACTCAAGAGTCGGTCTTCCACTCACATATGTCCAGTTGCATATCTATGTGTTCGACGAAAACTCCTCTCTGCAAGCCTGGGGAGGTGCATTTGATTTATCGCCGTGGTACACTCCTGGAACCCATGTCTGCCAGTCCTGCTTCGTCTCTGGATGCGAAGAGATCTTGTTCATCGACACGAGTGGACAAGCAAGGATTTTTTCGCTAATTACGCAACAATTCAGGTGGGCTATGGACAGTTTTATTTGCATACCAATGTTCACAATCATCCAGACCAGCATCGCTATCTTTAGATAGAACTCCCAGCAGCATTTATTCTTCTCCAGACGGAGCGTGCCTTGTACTCGCTTTCCGAGACAGTGATGGGTTGTCATTCCGTGCCTATCACTGGAGCACGTTTGGATCCTCCCAGGGCATCGATCTGGGGAAGCTTGACATTCCCGACGGTCCGATGTCCTTGACTTCTTTCGTCAACCGGAGAAATGTGCATCTCGTCAGCGTCGACATCGACAACCACCGCTGCCAATCCGTTATTTTCGACATTACCAAGAAAACAACCGAGTTCATGTTCAAGGAGACCGGAAAGAGTTTCTCCAAGTCGAGCACCATCGTCACAGCGCACAACTGCCTCATAGACTGCCATGCAGACGTCTGGACACGCTTTCCTGTCGTCGCTGCGGTTCAAAGGACAACCATTGTTTCTTCTGTCGACAGGAAGGCGCGGAAGCTTGTTTTCATCACAGATCGCGATCACGACAAGTACCTTGGCAACTTTTCGGAGCTTATCCATTCGTTCGAACAGAGAACGAAAAAACCAACCGGCGATGTCTTGAAAAATATCCAGGTGCTAGCGCTTGATTCGAGGGCTTCTTTTTTCGCGAGCGTGTCTCTTGATGACCAATGGGACATCTCCCAATTCCGCGCCGGCGAATGGCTTGTCGATCTACTGTGCTTAATTCCTATTCAGATCGCTGTCACTCGAGAGAATCGTTTTTTGCCATTGAAAGATGGGGTGACTTCGGCAGCTCTCGAACGGTCGCTTCTGGGGGCGGAGGTGGGCCAGATCGTTGATGCGTTATCATTGGGCTGGTACGAAAGCGTCTTCCAGTCTTATATGACTTCGAAGGCAAGCAGCGTTCGGATTACGGTGTAAATTAACTGATCATTCTTTCAGCCGGTCAAGGTCGTTTCTTCCATGGGTAAGCAAATTCCATCGAGGGTAGTATGTCTCGCCTAAATACACTATTGCAGGGGAACAATCAGTTGGTAAAAGTTTCGCGCTGAACCATTTGGGCGATACATCATGTAAGGATATATGCTGTCCAATCTTTCGTTTTTTTAAAAAGCACCGCTGCTTTCAGTTGCTGGCAGCGCAATGAGGACGACAGGTACGTTTGAGCTGTACCTTTTTAATCCTCTCAATTGATATTTGCGCTCTGTAGAGGGTGTCTGGATGTCTGTTACGCCTACTGACAGTGCCCTCGTTGTCTCTCTCGACTTTGAAGGTTTCTTATTCACTTGATTATCTGTCTCATGTTCTCACGTCGAAAAAGGGGTGCACAGTATTGAACGGTCTGCACAAGAAGATACATTGCTTGTTTTATTCAACACTGCTATTTCGAATCTGGTCTGTGAAGCCCTCTTTTAGAGGACATTATTTAACAAGTTGAAAAGGTGCTGTTCCGAAATAACTTTGCAATGTCACGGAATATTACCGGCCTTTTCCAATCGTTCCAGTCCTCTTCCACAGTGCTCGATCCTGCTGCCAATCCGACCTTGTTCCGCTCTACATTGACAATTATTATCAAGGTTAATGTTTGGCATATGTGGCTGATTGAACTACGTGCTGATTACTGGATAGGATGTTGTTGAATCTGACAAGAAAGAGATCGTCAAAGAGTGAGCTCACGTCACCTGATTGTCAAAGCAAGACTTATTCCCTCATCAGATTTTCAACCAAGTTTCAGGTATACAAATGATTATGAAGCTACTTGTAATCTCTTTTCACCGTCTATCTAGAAAATCGTCGAGGATGAACAAGATGCAAACTTCATTTCTCGGCTCCACGCAGGCCGATTGAACATTGTTAGTTAGGTTAACCGCTTGTCTCCGCCTCAGTCTAACAACGGGTTAGGTTCCGTGGCCTGTCATTGAATCCAAGCAGTTTTATCAACTGTTCCCCGCCGTTAAGCGTCTGCTAGATAAGCAAGAAGTGACTCACCGAACGGCGGGCGAGTTCCTACACACCCTCAAGACACTCATGGCTAAGCTGAAGGTAATTAATTACTCGCCTTCGTCGACGCCGCTAGAGCTCTTCAAAACAGGCAAATGATTGGGGTTCCCTTTCACGTAGGTTGTTACTGGTGGTGTAAACATCTATTTAATGTTCACGGCAGAAACTCTCGTCGCCCATCGAGCTCACAAGTTGCTCGGTGGACTGAACACAGCTTTGGCGGTTGGATTTTATGAGGTTGAACCGGACAGCGAGCCTTTGAAGGTCGATATAACTTATTCGATCTGGTTCTATTTCGGCTGACTAAGACTATATTCAGAACTTCGATACAGATGAGTTGATTGAGAAACCCGACACCGACTCGCAGTTCTTCCTCTCAAGTACCGAAACCCCCCCTACTCGACGAGAAGAGATGCTTGTCACGTTACAAAATTCGTGGACCGAGTTCGGTAACAGACCATACAAGCCAGATACCGAATGGGCTGCGGGGCTTTCTGCGTACCTCGATGGCTTGGCTGAATTGCGGATCCAACACGTGTATGAGTGGATCTCGTCCAACCTATCGCGCTTCACATCTAGCCACGCCAACATCGACATGCTACGCCGAGTATTTGAGACTACTATCGTGGATCTTAGGGCCAACGTGGAAATCTGCGGTACACAATGTGCTTCCTGCCAACTCAAGTGCCTTCTCAGCCGTCGACATGATTCAATTACCCCTCATACCTGTCGAACATCACACCAGTGCCCTCACATTTGCGATTTCGGGGATGAACACCCGACCGTCGAAAAGTCATGTGGACTTCCGTGCGTGTCATGCATTCTTATGATAGACGGATCCTGAGTACTGAAGAGAACAGTGGTGGCCATGCTGGACGACACATGTAAGTTGTAACCTTTTTTTGGCACCGAATTTCTCACCCTCTACGTCAGATGCGCCATCGATATCCATCTCTGCGGAGAACCTTGCGGACTAAAGGACAAGCAAGGATGCCTCGGCAATTGCATGAAGGTTGGCTTTTTTCATTGAACGGTTTTCTGACTAACATACACTCAAAAAAAACTAGATCGCTGGGCATCCAGACACGGATCATATGTGCTCTGCACGGCTGCATAAATGCGGAGAGGTTCGTGACGCCTTAAGTAATTCTCTTGTTCACTTCATGATATTTTTATAGGCTTGCGATTTGAAAAATGTTGGCACCGAGCAATACTCGTGTTCGAGAACTTGCGCCATTCCATGGTTTATTTTCTTTCGCTATGTTACATTTCGGAAATTTAAATACTCTCAGGGATGAGACGCATACACAGCATGTTTGCGACACATCTGCGTGCCCCATAGTTTGCCAACTTTGCAAACGGCTCTGCTCGGACTCGGATCACCTTCATGGTCTTCAAGCAAGTTCCGTTCACCTCTGCGGGTCAGTTAATATGCAACGGTCGAACCGATGGGCTCATTAATTGTGTAACATAGACAAGTCCATAATTGCCGCGCTGTTTGCCAAGCCACCGGCATATGCGAGATTGACACGGCGCCTCAGTCTGTCGAAGCAACCTTTACCGGGCGCCATGAAACCTTTCAATATACCAAGGTATGCTTGAGTCTTTAAAGGCCGACAAAATCTAACTTCAATCGTCTTCAGTATTCCCAAGGTACTTCGTTCTCCAATTCGTGTTCCACGCCCAGTAGTGATGCTTTGCAGTTGCAAAACGTCTCCCCTGCGTGTTCCAAATCCCCCCCGGCGAACTTCAACACTCTGGGCCTCACAACCACAGCACCGATCCAGTTCCATTTCACTTCTGCGAGACGCGGTAAGATACCAATCCACGACCAGTCTTCTCGTAGCACGTTCTTACTTGAACTTTAGCTGCGACAGCTGTCAGTATTTTTGCACTCTGCCAAGAGGTGAGCGCCATTGCTGGTCAAAGAACCGAGTCATTGAACGCACCTTCCGGTAGGACATTCACAGCAGGAGCACGAAACCCATCACGGCTCCATGTCAAAAACTCGCTGGGCGGTGGACGGTCCTGAAGGAACCGCTTTGGAACTCAATGGTCGGAAGTTTGCCTCGGATGACGACGGCGCACCGATGATGTGCAACCTGGTCTGCCAGGACATGGGCCGTCACGTTCACGTTGATTATTGTCGCGCTGACAATGCCGCTTCTTGCGACGGACCAGAAGTTCAACATTTATCTGCCCAGATGACTCCGCATCCAGCTCGCGCGAAGGATTGGGTTTCGCACTCGCTATTTTGGAGGCGCACAGGTGTGTTATGAAGTTTGTATCGTGTTCTCATATTTACATTCTACGCACGCGCTGCAGGCTTTAGGGGTAGGCGCTCAACATCAATTCATGTTTTGCGTCTAATTCTCACTATGTACCAGACCCTTATTCTCGACCGGATCAAGTCAACTTTGCCAAATGGTGAGCTTAACCAACTACCGCGCGTTGTTCATCACGTTCAACTTTGTTTCATGCAGCGATGCAATGTGTCCTGGTAGGGATATTTAGTCAAACTGCTTGTCCGTTTTTTAACACTCAAGTCCTCCCAGACACCGAGCATGCTGGGACTGCGACCAACCCTCCCCACCCTTCCTATTGTTCTCTACCGATTTTTCACCCGCCTGCCACTCAGGCTGCAGGCATGGGATACCTTTCTCACGATGGCCACGTCTTTAATTGCAAGAACCCGTCTGTGATGCAGCAAGCGTTCCACGTGTATGCCACCATTTTATTCTGTAGTATTCACGCCTCACTTGTCTCGCAGTATATTTGTGATTGACAGGTGAAGACATTCGGGAAACCAACCGCACCGGCGTTTAAACTATTTGATAGATCTGGTTCTATGGCCTGCACTGATCGGCAGCCCTTGAGAAATGCCCCAGGAACCGCTTTAATTGCCCGTCATTCCAATAACCGACTTGGCGCTGTATACTCTGCACTGCATGGATTCTGGATGTCTCGCAACACGGCCCTGAATAGCGGTGGTCAAGGTGCAGCCGCTCGTAGGGACGCTTACACCGTGGTTCTATTCGACCATACTATGGCCACCTGCGTCGCGAACGACTTTGCAAGCAGCCCAGACGATTTGCTCAACAAAATTATCGGAACTGGTGCCGGTGGAGGTACTAACTTTACAGGAGCTATTGCAAGTGCAGAAGCCCTTATGCGACAGCATTGGAGCACTGAAAGGTATTTATGCGTACCTTGTGTTGGGTCCTGAATTTAATTCCAGTCCAAGAACGCCAGTGGTGATTTTCTTGTCCGACGGGGAATGTAGCATCAGCGACGAAACCGTTCGAAGTCTCTGCCGTGCTGCTGTTGCGTTGGGGTATGTAGAGTCGCTTTTGGTTACTTCATTCTCATTCCGAAATAACCCTCGCAATAGGAAACCGCTTTCGTTTCATTCCGTGTCATTCGGGTCTGCCGCACGAAGCTCCGTTCTGAGACGCATGGCCCAGATTGCTCTGGAAGTTCAAACCAACGCCCCGCGCGACCCGCTCACTCCAGCTGAAGCCACCATCACTTCATCTTACTCTGAAGCGCTCGACACGGTTTGATATTTTCCTTTTGCAGCTGTTGACTACAAAATTTACATAATTATTCCGCAGGTCCGCCTCGCCGAAACCTTCCTCGGATTCGCAGAGTCTTTGAGGAAGCCAAGGGGAGCATTGTTCAACCTGAAGTAGATTCGATTCTTGACTTTGTACTATTAGCATGATATTATAAAAGAACAGCGTCCATATATAGACTCATTACCATGAGCTGCGCTGGAATTATTGACCTCTCGCACAGCTGTACTTACAGGAAAGCGTTGCGAAAGCCACAGAAAAGCTCTACAACCGATTTGTCAGTCATTCTGCTGACACTTTGGCCCAATTCTTTCCACCTATTTGGTCTCCCGTCCCATCAGTTACTATTTGCTTCGGTTGGGATTCAATATGGAGTCGTTGACGTTGGTTCCGCGGTGTATCTGTAGTTTCGCGTGTTGCTTAGACGTGTTTGTTTATTTATCCCACATTTTCGGCAATATGCGGCAATCAAACCAATCAGATGTGATCTGCACAAAGTTCTTCAAGTTCTCAACGTCCAGCTTTGAAGGAAGCCTAAGGAAGCCTCCGAGCTTCGCTCCAGGGTTCGATGGCTATCAGTAAATCTCAAATCTCCAGTCCCGTTGCGGCCCCGGACCACGCCGACCTCAGACAGCTCTTCCGTGCCTGCCCGTGCTGGGCGCCCTCTCAGGTCGGGACATGCTACAAAACTCCGGTTCCCCAAATTGATGGCCAACTCTCAGCTGCGTGGTCTGCAACTACTTGTCGGCTGAGCGCCCCAGCCATACAGTCATTCGATATTGGGGGAACCTTCTGTATCCATTCTTTCTCTTGGACGGTGTTTCAGGTACACAATTTACTTTACACAGCATATAGTCGACCAATCCACATACCGTCCTTAGTGAAACACTCATCTCGGCTCCCCGGCTACGTGGCTGTACACCCAATTTAAATAGAATCGACAGTCTCGACTGACTTGCCTTCCTTGCTTTCAACAGTCGAATGGCGGGTAATATTCGTCTCCGACCACTCGGTAAGTATCTTGCTTTCTCTTCGTGTCAGGAATTGATTT
Source organism: Mycena rebaudengoi (assembly GCA_029282285.1). NCBI lineage: Eukaryota > Fungi > Basidiomycota > Agaricomycetes > Agaricales > Mycenaceae > Mycena > Mycena rebaudengoi. Next base: position 14,195 of record JARJCX010000521.1, read on the forward strand.
TCCGCAGGGCTCCTTGAGCGCTTTCACGAAGCCCGGCATTCTTTGGGACTCGATTCTTGCATTATTACCTCTGTTAAATATACAGCAGAGGATCGGGCCATTTTGAGCAGAGAGGTTGTTGACTTGAAAGCTGGCCGTTCTCATGAGAAACCTGATACACGGAGAAATTCTCTATCATTCATATTCCTGCAAACACTATTGGGTTCCTGCTCAACCTGCCCTCCGCAGTGCCATCATCCAAATCTTCCCCTACTACCCACGTTTTTTGTTCGCAGCTGCACAACCTCCCCCCAAAACCCCTTGGAATACCAAGGGTTGTTTTCTCCACCTATGCCAGCAATTGTGGCCCTTCCCGCGCTTTTCCTCTTTCTGAACCTCTTCTCCTCAAATGTTTATTTTGCCGCGCACATCTTATGCTTCAGAGATGTGGCTGGTGTGATAAATTTTGAACGTACTTCCTCCAGCTCGTATATCTCATATCCCAATCGTATCTTCCCCGTTCCTATCTACAGTTATTCGGATACAAACTTTCTATATATTTGCCCAGCCGTTCTGATTCCCGAAACAGTGGCTGCGTCACCTGCTCAGCCCTCGATGGCTGTGTTTGTGCCATAGCTTCTGTTCTGAGGGTCAAACGACTGGGCAGATAGAATAGGATATTCATCCCCACTTTGAACATCATTGGCTCCGCTTGTTCGCTTTTCTAGAGAAGGGTCGGTTCGCAAGAACAGACCTTTCACGGCCCAATATCGCACTAAATCAAAGTCAACATTAGACTCTTGTCCTTCGCTCTGATAACAGCCGAGTTCTTGAATGGCCTGGCGCCGATCCTCGTCCTTTAGAGCGTTTTCTGCCTCACGGCTTTCGGCTAGGGTCTGAAAGGTGGTAACTGTCGGGTACAGAAGTCCTCCATGGCGGAGACGCGTACCTGTTTATATATCACGAGACCATGGTGTGGGCTGAGTTAACTTGCGCAATCGTGGTGTGTTCATCGCCCAATCTTCAATGAATAGTCCCCGCTTTACACCGCGGCGTACCACTCCGATGTTTTCCCCAGCCGTCTCCTTCTAGTAATAGTCTAGTAGATCTCATACTACTTTGCGATGCGGATTCAGTCTACAGTATATTGCGCTTTGTTGTTCGCCTGTGAATCCATTTCCGTTTCTACGTTCCGTCGCCTTTCGAACCACAAGAACCAGCAGATACTTCTTATCTGATTACCTGATCATGCGGGGTGATATTTCAGGTTAAAAAACACATCCCACTGCTCTGAGTCCACAACAAGCCATGCGATGGCCAACCGTCACCGGGTATCAACCCCGTGGACCATAAACGACCGTCATAGGTTTCGGTAAGAGAAAGTCGTTTGGCATCGTCATCAAATCGTCATGTGAGTATTTATTTGTGTACTGCCACTGCCACCAGCCCCTTCATCTACATACAGCGCATAGTGGGCGACCTGTGAGCGGCAGTAAATCCCTGCGGTTGTTCGGAGTGTAACGCACGATTTTCAGCGTAAGCCGGCTCAGGCACTCATTAATTGAGCGTACGTGTATCTCAATATTAGGAGAGTTGGACTCGACATAGGTTGCCATGTGTGCAAAGGTTTTCGTCATGTCCGGGGCAGCATGCCGGCTTGTAAGAGCCGTCAGGCAGAAGTTCTTCTCGATGGTGCGATGGCAGCTATGATAAATCTTGATTAATGTTGACTCTTCAAGTACTCGGGCCTTTGTATAGTTGCAACCACTGCCACCAAATGTGTGCTGAAACTGTGTAAGACATGAAATAAATTATATAGTTGAAGCTCACTTTGGTGTACAAGTTTATCATTGATTCCTCAACCCAATCAACACCGCGGAATTTGTCGAACTTTCCAGTCGGGTTCACAAGCGAGTTACATCTTACAGCATGTCTGTAATATATTTCACCCGTTAACTTAAATTCCTGAAGAGATGTTGAGGAGACGTACCCGAGTCGGGGAAGGTAAATAAAGTGAACATCAGTAAGACACTTCGTCATATGACACCGGGGGCAAGCACCAAGGCACTTGAAAATCAAGTGCCTTACATGCATGTGGTTCGCATGTGGTGAAATGGATGACAATGAGCAGACAAAGTGTCTTTTGTAGACAAAGAAGGGACAAAGGGTAGACAAAGGGTAGACAAAAGACACTTTGTCTGCTCATTGTCATCCATTTCACCACATGTGAACCACATGCATGTAAGGCACTTGACTTTCAAGTGCCTTGGTTCTTGCCTCTGGTGTGAGAGGAGTATTTATGCTTTCCAACTGCGTGGAAGATTGATATCCAAGCTGGGAAAGTGGTTTCAAGACAGCCAATGTCTCCACGGTTCAAGGAGAAAGATGTCTCCTGGAAAATATATGGTGCATAATCTTGATGTTTTCGTTCTGCTTGTCTCGAACGGAGACGGGCCGGTTGCGCACTCTATAAATGTCTACTTCACCACCAGAAACATAATTGTCAGAAAGATAATTAGCCATCTCGTTGAGGAGATCTTCATTTGGCTTAGCCTTTCCAAATTCTTCGAGTGATGTCCACAGTGGATTCCGGCACTCGGCTTCCACTCGCCATGCATCCAAGCGCAGTACAATTCCGTTATGTTAGATCACCTTGTGCATGCGACGGAACCCCGGACTTGAGCCAATTTTACCGGTCTCGCGTGGGCAATGGGTTGCCACGTATGCCATAAGACTATTCTCGTCAAGGCGAGACTGCTTTGGCTCTATGAATATACGCCAGATTGCGTCCGCTGCCGCCATTTTGAGGTGGAAAAATCCCATCACGAAGACCATGAACTGGTGCTGTAGCCAGGGTGTGGACTCGATCGATCGACCTAACAGCACACCTTGTACGCGTTCGAAGGTTCCAAGGTCGCCGAAAAACAGGACGACATATTTTAGTATTGATACAAGTTGGTTCATCCGTTGGCAGCGTGCAATTTTTACTGGATCTGTTTCATTTGGATCGTTGGGTGGTGGTGGAGGCCCGACACCGCCCTGCCCAAGCAGGTTCTCGATTGCACTGATATTACCAGCATGCGTGGACTGGTTAGTATCCATGGCACGTGCTGGCACATAGCGCATTTCGACGATGGGAATTTTTCGACAGTCTCGGGTTCCTCGAGTGTCGGCGCAAATGATCGAAAGCAGACTGGACCATATTGGATCAGGTCCGACTTGAATTTATGCGCATTGAACCGCTCCCGGCGTGTCAAACCCGATGGGTGGTCAGTCTCGGGATGAAGTAATTCGAGGCTATGGGAGGTGGATGGTTGTTGTTCTATTGTTGGATTGAGGTTGGATTTGTTCCACAGCTCCTCGGAGCACCCGAGATCTTCCAAGACAACACCATGTTCAAGACATATGAGCGCCCCAGAAGTCAGGTGAGTAAGAGGATCACCGACTTTTTCGATTGTCGGGACAATGGTTGGGAAGTTGACATCGAAATTATTGTAAGCATATCCCACGAGAAGGGTCTGACCCATTATGCGAAGAGTATCTGCCATCTTGCACGACAAGGAGTGAATGGCAGTGGAAATTGCGGAGGATGATATTGAAAATCCCATGTGCGCAAGGGCCTGAATGACCTTCTCGGGTGTATTTGTTGAGTGAAGAAAAATGCCCAAGATGCTCTCCAATGCGTTGCATTTTTGATTACGACTTTGCATCATGATACTAATCATGACGGCGATTTTCTATTATTACTGTCAGTCCTAGAAAGTTGAAGTTGAGCGGGAAAAATGACCCACAATAGTTCGGATGGTTTCTCGACGCTTCTCCTTTTCCCCTACCGACATGCTATTTTGAAGTTCTCCATTCTCATCAAGCTCTTTAGATTCATCATCATCACCGTCCATGCGGTAATCTCCATCACCATCTATAGGCTCCCCTGACAGTAGCACATATAGCAGGGTCCAAAGGTGTGGAGCCAGCTGCTTCATATTGCGAGCCATTTCCTCAATCTTGAAGTCCTCGAGATCGGCTGCAGATGCGTGAAGAGCATCAAAGTGCCACTCCTGGTTCTGAGCGAGCAATTTCACTGATTCAGATGTTTTCTTTTGGATAGCTTTCCTGGCCCAGGCAAAGGTGGATGGGCTGGAGGCAGGATTTTTCGAGAAGGCATCAATGATATTATCGGTGTGGGCGAGGAGGCTTGCAGTACAGGGGTGATCTTGCAATGCAGGCCACTCCAGTAGAGCCAGGACAAATCGGCAGCTGGTACCTGCGCTCGTTCGAGCACATCTGTCACCCGAAGGAGCTTGCTTTGGGCAGTATAAGTGGACATGACCGCGTTTGGCAGCTGATGGCGGTGATGGGGCCGGGTGGCTATGTTGTTTACACTTGTTAAATGCCAGTTGCCGTGGAGGGGTTGGGTGAAATAAGGTTCAGGTGATGGGTGACAAATAGTGATTATGCTACACAGAATTCACATCAAATCCCACTCCCTCTATATATTCCCAACCCCGTAACGTGCGGCTGGGTAGGAGACTGGTGGCAATGCTCAACACTCGTCTGCAAGCTGTGTCTACCCCGTTCTCCAACTATTCTACATTGGTCTACCCTGAGTACATGCAGCTACATGAACGTAGACCAAGCTCGACCAACATAGACCACCATGGTCTACCCAGCATCGACACAGGTAGTCACAGGTAGTCACACACCTGTGTCTATAAGGGCAGTCTACCCATGTAGTCATACCCTGTGACTACGAGGGGCCTCAACACAGTGAGATGAATGAATTATTAGGACATTAAAATATGTGTGTGGATAAAAGAATCCACTCCTACCTCCCGCCGTGTCAGGATCCAGAGCGTAGCGGGACCCAATTTCCAATGTTAGGAGAAAGGTCGAATATTAATCGGAATCTGGGCGCGGTCCAAACTTTTCCTGCGTCGTGGAGATAAATCGCAAGAACAGGCGGGGGGGAATAGGATTCCACAAATAGATCTGTGAAGAATAACGGCCGTAACGCGGGATTGAGCCGTCGAATAGTATTCTCACGAAATCTTAAATAAAAGTAACGAAATTGAGGTAGATTAACTAGGTTTTGACTGCGATAATTGATTTTGGGCCGGATGCCTTGCGTTGAATCAGCATTGGTAAGTGCGATGCTTCGAAGCCTGCGTGATTCAAGTTATGTATGTAAACTGACTAGCTTCGGTCTGAGGGTGCTCTCTGACCCCCACTGAATCAAACGACGTCTGTAAATAAAGTGACAAGTGAAGGCATACATATGGGAACCCTCGGGGACAACTTCCACAAGATATTTTTTGGTTGAAAAATAACTGGTTGAAAAGCGGGATACCGCCGTTGTAGCGCGACGTTGTGGAACCCAACCTAGACTAATATGAAAGAACTAGCCAGCTATGATAAGGGAGCAAAGCATTAATAAATCACATTGTGATACCTAGTCAACCGGCATAATTGAAATGTCTTGAAGTATTTGGGTATAGTCCACATCGAAATAGTTCGGTGCGAGCGCGCTCTGAGAAGCAAATCTAACTAATTAAGACGGGTCAGTAAATATAAATTTCAAGTAAGCGGTGGGGAAGACTCACGGAAAATTGCCACATATAGCAGGCCAGGTATGTATATCAAATTAGTCACCTCGGCTTTACAAGAGATTACGTGGAATATCTGGCCCGAATGGCGCAAAGAATGTGTGTTGAAGTTTGAATTTTTGCCTTCGTGACAGCGTGAGATATTTTAAAGTGCGCTGTAGCGGTCCGAATCATCCGAACCGCGTTGCTTCCACATGTACAGTGCCTCATTCCGCAGCTTCGCTCCTGGTTACCTCCAACCGCCATGCCTCTCTTCAGTGACACTTCTGGTGTAAACATACATGGAGGAAATTTCTATGATGTCAGCGGTGACATGAATGTTCAAAACAACCAGCAGCTTGTGATTCGAGATAGCCAGGCAGATTACCACGACCCGAGGGTGGCACTTGGAGCGTCTCAGTCTTCTGTACTGGGACCATCGACGTTGCAACAGGATGTTGGATCGTACAACGCGGGTGATGGTCGCTCTTTACCGGGAGTCACCAGGAATACTCAGCAAACGAGTGGGCGGTCTTTGCCTTATGGTGAGTCCGAATGGACCGGTATTTCTTCGTTGATTGAGTCCTACGAAGATGCGTCCTTTCGACACCAAAATGGCTCCCAACGACGGGCTTCACCCCCAGATGACAGTTTCTACAATCAGCCCAGTAGTCACAGAGATAACCATAACACAATAGTTTCGCTTTCTCACCTGCGCAACTTGGATGGGCCCGGTTTTTGTGGATCCAACAATGACGCAACGAGTTCCTATTCCGCCCAATGGTCCAGGAGTACTCATATCCCTGAGCCTGGGATGAGTATCCACGGCGGCACGTTCATTGGCGGAAGTGTCAATAATGGGGAAACAGGTGTGTTTGTTCAGCAAATAAATATCTGCGCTCCACTGAATGGGTGCGCAGGACTCCAAATATTGTATCGCAGTGTGTCACCCGAGGCCATGCACGATTCCATGGATAATGATGCACAGCCAAAATGCCATCCGGAGACACGCACTAAAATGCTCGAGAAGTTATATAACTGGTGCATTGTGTCTGAATGGTTTCGTGTTCCTGACTGCTGGCGAGCCCTGGATGATCCGCGACGGGAAGTTTCAATAAAGGGACTTCCGGTTCTGTGGTTGTACGGGCCAGCCGGAGCAGGCAAGTCCGCTATCATGCGCACTCTCGCTGAGCGCTTGGCCGAATGCGGCCAGTTGGGGGGTAGTTTCTTCTTCAAGAGGGGCCATTCAAATTGTGGAAATGCACAGAAGCTATTCACTACCCTGGCCTATCAGCTGGTGGATAATGTTCCACAATTAAAGACCCACATTTCGAAAATTGTGGCAGATTATCCATCGGTGGTCTCAAAATCACTCAAGGTTCAGCTACTAAGGCTTGTCACCGAGCCCTGTAGGAAATTTGACACCTCGCGACCCATCACATTTATTATCGATGGATTGGACGAATGCAATGATCCGGGTGTCCAGCAGGAAGTCCTCCGTTCCATTGGGAATTCGATCCGCAAGCAGGACTTGTTTCCTCTACAATTTCTCATTGCTAGCAGACCAGAACCCCATATTCGCGAAATATTTCAGGGCTCATTGTTCCACAAAATTCACCACTCATTCAATGTGGATCAATCATTCGAGGATGTCCGGACATATTTGGAGGATGAATTTGTGCGCATTCACCGAGAACACCACGAAACAATGGCAGGGGTGTCAAGCCCCTGGCCTTCACAAGAGATTATTGAATACCTTGTGGATAAATCATCGGGCTACTTCATTTATGCATCTACCGTCATCAAGTTTGTCGATGACAGAAACTTCCAGCCAACGGAGAAACTTGAGGCACTCACGGGCACCTCACATTTGGAATCCCCGTTCAGCGCGCTGGATCAACTGTATACACAAATTCTTTCGACGGTACCATCCCATCATCGTCTTCTTCCTATCCTGCGGGCCCTGGAATTCTTCGACTTTCGTTTACATCCTGATGGAATTGAACAGGTTCTGGAACTCAAGCCAAGAGATGTTCAGCTCATCCTGCGGGGCCTTCACTCCGTCCTGCGCATTCCAGAACCTAAAGATGACAATGAGCGCTGGGTTGGGATCTCAGTGCACCATGCTTCATTTCGAGACTTCCTCAATGATCAATCCCGTTCAGGCGAGTTCTATGTTGGTGGTCCTCAACACCGAGTGGAGCTAGGCAAGTCAATGCTTAAAGCACTCTCTTACACCTTTGACAATCCAGAAATCAACCTCGCTGGACCAGTGGCTTTGTGAGATTATACCCAGTTGCTTGTGTGGTGTTCAACTGAGTTTTTTTTTTTTGGCAGTTATGTAGATCTGCACTATGCAATAAGCCAAATTCCACCTTTGCCGGAAATGATACTCCTCATGCGACTCATCAACCCCGATTTTTTCTTCCCTTTCCACCACCTCAACTTTTCCAGATCAATTCTCTCTTTGTTGGAGGTCCGCCAGATTGTTTGTGCAAGCCATATCTTAACCAGCATTTATCTTAGAACATTGGGAATCCTCCCGAGGATCTTATCCAACTGTGGGAAGACTATAACTTCATGGAGAGTGTTGATACCATGATTCGCCAAGCACTAAACTCTCCACCAACTCACGATAATGGTTCATGCCTGTCTGCCCAAGGTTTCCAAGCATTGTCTCAATGTGCATTGCTCCCTCGTATCCTCCAAACATATATTTTCGGACAGAACATCGAATTCGAGCTTGACTTGCTCGATATTCGCCTCCTGTTGGATATCCCATGGGCGGATCTGAGGGCCGCCATGTGCCCACTGCGGCATTTCATAGGATGTGCAGATCCAGAAGGGGTGTGCAGGCTGCTTTGGTTGGTGGTGCAGCACCTCTCTCCTGAAACCATTATTAGGCAGCTGTTATTGGAATTGGCGCGAGGATGTATTAGGCTGCTCAGCAGCCTGGCACAACGGCTCTGGTGTGTGCAGTTCAGGAAAATTTGGAAGATAGAGCAGACTGACATTTATTAGGTTGGCAAATTTTCCCTGGGGATGTGTCATCAGAGCATCCCCTCATTCTCTGGAACTCCTCCAAGACATCAGCCAGGCCTCTTTTGACCTGAATGCATTAAAAACAGGACATATATCGCCGGAAAACTGTCATAATATTCTACAGTGGCTCAAGGTTGGCAATAATACTGCAATGTCTCTCGCATCAAGTGCACTAAACAACTTTCAGGCATTTTTGGACCCTCCACAGGATGTGATCGAGGTGTGGGAGCAATATCTTATTATTGCAAGCAAGCACTATGAGGATAAGTGGCAAAGACATCCCCAGTATGATCTTGAAAGATGGTGGAGACAGTGGCATGCCAATTTTGAGAAGTGGTTCCCTCATCTGCGTGGACAGACTAGTGGAAAGTAACTTGCCTCACATCGCGTGCCTGATCATTGTATTGTAGCATTGATTTTGCAACCCTGCCAGATACCTATAGTAGCTTACTAGCACAATGTACATGATGTTTCACAGGATAAGATTTCTAATATTTAAATAAACTTCTTCCTGTTTACTACATAAAGGCAACATACAGTAATGTTATTGCTTGAACTCATATTTCATTTGGCTCAGCCACTAATTATTCAACACTGGACTCTACATATACAATGACATTCTATCCATTGAAGGAATAGAAGCAATATTTTGACTCTCGAACTACTATTGAATGCAATAAGCTTCTTCCTGTTTACTGCATGAAGGCAACATACAGTGATATTGCTTGAAATCATTTTTTACTGGGCTGAGCTACCAATTATCTGATGCGGTACTACAATGGCATTCCATCTATTGAAACAACAGAAGTAACAAAATGAATCTCGGAGTGCACAACAACTAAACAAATTTAATGCACGGAAGACTGATGCAGGTGGCGTGCGTATCTGAATAATGGGATATTGGAATGGAGTAGTTGAGCAACCACCCAGTAAGTTGGAGTATGCGCTCTTCACGCGTTGCTGTAAGATAAATAAACAGGAATACTTACAGTCCTACATTATGGTTACATACGTACACACTCTACACTTTCCAAATATCCGGTCATTCCTGGCCGTAGAACACGAGTATTTCCGCGAGGCCCGGACGATGCCAGGTACTGGAGCGGATGATGTGGAGCTATACACCGCACACCTGTAATGCGGGGAGGGCAGGGCATGTACTGGAAACTCTGTTGCTCTTGTCCCCTTATGTAGCTGTCCAAGCAGAATCTACGGTGTGGCTAATATATGTTTCCTCCAAGTTGAACAATCTTGAATTTAGTAATTCAATTTCAAAGCAATCAAATCATGCCGAGAGCCCTCCCACTCCCATAACTAACATTCACAGTATCTATATCCAAAACCATCAAATTTATTATATGTTAGGGCTGCCGCTTCAAGTTCAACCCCTGATGCATCGCTTTGACCGCCCGCCTATCATTGATCCGCACGTCCGAGCACAATCTAATCTGATCTAATCTTATCCTTGCCAAAGAAAAATGATGCCACTTTCTTTTTTTATTTTATTTTATGAAATCGGGCAGCTCGGACGAGCGCGTATCTCCAGCAGGTGATACACAAACTTGCTCCGCTCGGTGTGAAGCTAGAGGGCACTGGCAAATCCACCTCCAAAACGGTGTTTTCAAGATTACGGAGCATTGATTTGACTCGCGTCGTCGAGTTTTCTGACGAGAAGGATATTCAAACAGAACTGGAAAGCCAGCTCGTGCGAGGTTTTGACGTCGAGTCAGATCTTCCTCTTTGGCGCATCGCGGTACTGGGTGATAATACAGTTATATTTGCCTTCCACCACGCCATCGGAGATGGATTGAGCGGCCTCGCTTTCCATGCCTCCCTGTTCCAGGCGCTGCAACATCCTCAAACTGGGAGTGATTCCTTCACTGTCCAAACCCCCGACATTCCTCTTTTGCCACCACTCGAAAGCGTCACGAACGTGAGGCCCTCAGCACATCGGATCATCGGCGACTTGTGGAAGCTACTACTCGCTCCTGCCTCCGCAGCCAAGTTCGTATGGACAGGGAATGACGTGCCGAAAACAGTCGGCCCGCTTCGACCAAATATCCGTCTAATATCATTCGCCCCCCGTGAAGCAGCAGCTTTTCTCGCCGCCTGTCGCACGCACCGCGCAACTATATCATCCGCCCTCCATTACCTCGCCGTCGCCACACTATCCCGCATGGTCCCGACGCACTACAAGGCGATCTCCGCCGTCGTCGCCGTTTCCGTGCGAGGCGCCGCCAATATCCCGGACAGCGAAATGGGCGACTACGCCTCCATGCATGCCACAACTCCACCTATAGACCCTACATTCTCTTGGGACGCAGCTGCGCAGTATGCAGCCGAATTGCAGACGCAGAAGTCCAGTGCGCGGGGGATCATCGGGATGATCGCATTCCTGTTCGGAAACTACACAGCATACATGAAGAAATATCTCGGAACAAAGCGGCAGGCTGGGCTTTACCTCTCGAATCTTGGTCGATTTAATGTGCCTGCAGCAGAGGGGAAGTGGAGGATGGATAGCACTTATTTCGTGCATTGCGATGCCGTGAGCGGGGCCGCTATAAAGATAAATGTCGTCGGGGACCCTGGTGGAGCGCTGAACATTTCTGTGGGCTGGGGGGACGTCAGTATTGAAGCAGAGTTTGTGGAGAAGTTTATGTCGCAGTTTCAGGAATCTTTCCGTAGTCTCATCACACAGAAAAATTAGAATTTAGCGTAATACCAGCCTGGCTTATAATTTACGTGCCAAAGCAATACATTTACATAACATACAAATAGCTTTCTTCACGACACCAACTTGACAAGATCGACTGGTTCCCCGCCGCTGTTCAAAGCCGCCTGGATAAACGCGACATCTTTGAGCGCCTCCAAGGGATCGCCCAGATCCAACGTTTTCTTTCCCGTGATGGATTCAAAGAAACTGGCCATCTCGGCCTCCACGCCATTTGTGGGGGTATCGATCACCTCCTCCTCTTCCTCGGTTGGCTTCCCCTCGACTTTGACCACGCGCTTAACAATTATGCGGATCAATGTTGGTTTCCCCTCGGCTCTGACAAAATTAACTGAAAGCCATCCTTCGGAGCCCGTCACAGTGAAAAGGTCCGCCGACGGGACGGACTTGGTCGGCGAGCCAAAGGAGAGGTCGACGATTCCGTGGAAGGAGGATCCACTCTTGGCGACGACGTGGATCGTATCGTGCGGCTTGAGGTGGTCGAAGTTGAGCGACGCAATGCCTGAGAGGTGGGTCAAGTCCTGCGGAAGCATGACCCGCAAGGCAGCAATTGTGTGCTATCAAATAATAATCCAGTGAGGCCTGGAAGAGCAAGAAATAAGGGAGAAACATACAACACCTCCGTCAAGCTAGAGGCTAGTTAGTTGCGTTTGCCAATAGGACAAGGATAAGGACATACCAAAAACCCTCCTTGATACTGCGATGTCAACCGTCAGATAAAAACAGGTAAAACTAAAACATAGGCACCCACATCTGGCACTGTGCGCCATGGCGTCTTGTAATACTTGTTATTGATGTCGATGTGGTTCACTACAACCGCCTTGAAGAAATTAACTTTGCCGATTTTGCCTGCGGCAATAGCAGCGCCGGCAGCGCGGAACCCTGGCTCGGCCTCGAAATTCTCCGCTACGCGCCAAACCAGATTATTCTGCTTGTACGTCTCGTTGTAAGTCTTGATGAGACTGAGTCCTCCGGCGACGTCGGGCGCGACGGGCTTTTCGCTGAGGACGTGCTTCCCTGCTGCGAGTGCCTTGAGTATTATGCTTGGCTGCAGGGTGATGGGGAGCACGACGATGACCGCCGTGATATCCGCCCGTGCGAGGAGCGCGTCAAGGTTCGCTGAGGGGGACGCATCGTGGTAGATCGCGGGGGGCTGCTGTAGACCTAAAGCGGCGGCGGCGGCATCGGAGAATTCGTGCGAGCTTTTCTCGGAACGCGAATACACCGCACGCAAGGGGGGCGCATCACTTCCCAACGCTTTGAGGGCCGGAAGATGGGCTATTTTCGAAGGATATTAGCGCCTGAGTCGATCGAGTCAGTCTCTTATTCACCTTCAGTGGCGAAAATGCCAGCACCAAGAATCGCAAGTCCTGTAGTGGCAGACATCGGTGGTGGAGAAGATCCTCCTCCCATTATCGTCAATCGTAGTCTGATATCTTATGCCGTGAGGCGGCACGGTATATCCGGACCGTCGGGGTGGAGCGGGCCGAATGTCGCCTTTTGCCAACACCCTCCTTCTCTCCCTCAAAGCAACACCTTCGCAGTCTTAGTTCCGCTTTGACTTAATTTAAAACACTACACCGAGTCCCGGGCACTCCTTGCACCCCGAAATTAAGTTTAATTAACTGACTGCAATCGCCTCCAACTTGCCTCCAACGAGTCCAACATAAACGTCTCGTCCACCAATGGCAAATTTATCCATTCTTCTCGGCGGTTGAGAAAATACCGGCTCGACTCCGCGCGTAGCCAACCAAAAGCAAGTAGGTCACCTTCGGGAAAATAAATCCCTTGAGACAACCTTGAGATGTCCACTTTTTCGGACAGGCAGGCTCACTTGTATAAAGAGGGAGATTCGTGCTGAGGAGGTGTGTTAGGTGCATTTATGAATTCATTTGATATCGCCTGGACATACATCCAACTACCGATCCAATTTTCCTTGCGGTCGCAAGCCTCCCACCACAAAACTCGTCCGCACCATCCCTGCCTCGCGCAGATTCTCATCGGTCGGATGTTCAACCTGCTCCAACCGAGTATCAAGCTCGGGATGGTCGCGATACAGCCATATCGTATGAAGGACCCCCGTTCCATCAACTTCTAATTCACCCTCCCTGGTAGCGGGCCCTCGGAGATCGATAAACAGTAGAGAAACGAGTGAAAGCATCAAGGACGCCGCAGGACGCCGCCAAGCCGGCAGCGATCTGCTATTTGATCAGCATCTGGACAAGAGAAGTCGGGAAATGAAGGTCATACCGCAGTTATACTCATTATTATTATTACTCAACTGTTATTGGACGATTAGTGAAGCGTAAAGGAATATATAGACTCGATATACGTACATTTAGACGTCCCAGCTGATATACTTCTGTGACTGTGGCTTGTCCTTGGAGTAAGACAGGAGCGGTGGTGTATATTGGGACTGGATGGTAGACCAGTTCAGTGCCACTAGTCTTGTTGACCGGATTCCCATTGAAGTCGTAAATTGGCGCAGGTGTGTTGTGACAAACTGGCGAACTCAAGTCAGGTCAGTTGCAGTATCACATAATGTGCCAACTCACGAGTCCAGAACATGTCGGCAACGAGTCTCGAGAGTGCATTTTCAAGATCATGTAGCGTAATGTTGCTGGGCATGGTAGATGCATTAAAAGGCAGCAAATTGAGCTGCTGGGTCAAGTATCTGGTTGGAGTGAGTAACTCGTCGCGTAAATGTTTATATGTGTACTCGCAAATCTGCAAGAGAGGTATACACATTCCTTGACTCGTTGTCGCGATATGGATCCGGAGCTAGTAGAAGACCCGAATCTGGTATCTTATTAAACCATATGGCCCACTGGGATAGTCTCAGCGAGATGAATCGCAGACACGAGAAGACGACTGAATTTATGAACGAAGCCAAGTCAAAGATCATTGATGGGTCAGCGACCTCGATCTTCTCAGTGGATGCTGGCAGCCAACTGGAAGAAGTTTTGTCTAAGCGGGGCTCAACCGACAAGACTCTGGATGATCGTGGGTCTACCACCGCCTTTTGGGGGACCAGTGACTGCGAACACCGGAGGAGTTGAACGGCGGCAACGGAAAAATTCATGGGTGGATTGAGTTCTATCATAGGTCCATGATCACCGTTGAAATCCAGGGTAGGAATGGTGCTGTATAGAATGGTGGCATTGTAGTCCAGACTCCGCTCGTGATAGATATTGTTGCTAACTATCCTGTACTGTCATAAACTCAAAAAGTGCGAAATTGTATTGAGAATGATCAACTTACGAGTAGGTCGGATTCTTGCACGGACTAATCCAGTCACATTCAGGAGTCAGGAGGAGGAGGCATCTTCCCATTCATAAAAGCTCGCTTGACCTGTAAGATAGCCACAGGAAATGTTGAACCCAGTGGCGTTGACGGTCGCATTGCCGATCCCCGCATTTGGGCCTAGAACCTCATATAACGTGCCGTTGTATAATCCGAGCTTAGTCCCAGACGAGTGAAGGAACGAAAGCGATCCGCGAGCATAATCCCCTGCCGCTCTGTACATTCTTCCCTGACGAGTTAACTTTTATACTTCCAAGGGAGTATTTAATATTTGCTCACAGTTCTGTCGGGTCATGGTTCTCGTTGAACAAGTTGAATGCCGGGAGGGCCTGGGTCGTAACAGGAACAGCATGGGTTGAATTAAAGGCTTCCAGCGAAAACAGGGCCAGCGTTGTGATGTGAACGACGAGAATACTTCCGAGGTACAATACGGGGGATAAGACACCCGCAATCGATGCACGTACGGAATGCTGATCCCAGACTCGAACCACCGCGGAACCGATGCCTTCCCATGCTGCAGCGCTGTCGTGCGTCGCCGTTAATGTCTGATTAGTACGGAGATTCTTTCGCATCGCAAGTGTCTGTGTGACATATACCAACAGCGCCGTATAAATCTGCATGCAAAAGAACGATCAGCGCTCCTCCATCCGTCGAGAGCGTCAAGGCGGATAAATGCCGTCCCAAATGTTTGAGCAATCGCAGTGATCACGAAGGACACTGTGTTTTGGTTGTCGAGAGAAAAAATGAGGCGATGCTCCAGCTTTTTCCACCAGACGACCAGGAGAACGACATGGATGGCTACCAGCGCCGAATGCAAACATAGAGATGAAAGGCTAAAAATCAGGGAGGTCCGTATCTACGATTGCTTGGATGCTGCAGTCGCATAAATTCCTTGAGCATCGGAACCCAGAAAACGTTTATCTGCGCACCTTTCCGCGAGTTCTGAAGCAAGTCGGCAGCAGAATTGAGGGCATCTGCGGATTCAGAGTCTTCCCTGGATGCCGAATGTGTGCTGTCACCCTCAAGGTGCAGCTCCCTGCCAGTGGGCCGGCCATGGCCAGTTGAAAGTGCGAGCCATACATTGTAACCAAAAAGGAGGCAGGGTGATACCCTTTTCCTTGCAACAACGCTGTGTAGAGTACTGCCGCTGATTAGAGGCTCGGCATTCTCCTCAAACACCCCACAGCCTCTCACCCACGTCAACCTTTTATAGAAGGAGGTTCACGCTGTTGCGAAGTATATTAATAGGCGCCCCGCAATCGCCCTGAGTTAATCGAGTCAGTCTCTCGTTCACCTTCAGTGGCGAAAATGCCAGCACCGAGAATCGCAAATCCTGTAGTGGCAGACATCGTTGGTGGAGAGTCCTCCCATTGTAGTTGGTCAAGTTATGCTGCGCAGTGGCACGGCATACCCGGACCGTCGGGATGGGCGGGCCGAATTTCGCTTTACCAGGCTGCTCAAGATAATATTTATGTTTTACAGGCAAGAAACAAAAAATACGGAATTGTATGAAAGGTACGGTACATCTGCGGAAGACAACAAGAAGACTTGAAGAAACATTCAGAATTTCAGAGGAACGAACTAAATTTAGGGATCTTCGCAATTGCGTCTTCGATACGCTTTCTCCACGCCGCAATTTCCTTCTGACAGCAGTCACTGGCAGTAGCAGAGACACTAGGAGCAAACGCAGATCTAGAAACTTCAACCCCATCCAGAACCCCATTAAAGACAGCGTCCAAATTTCGCAATTGGTGGACACCCGCTCCAAGACGGGTTAGGATTTGCACAAGGTGCATCGGCTACTGATTGCTTTGATTGCACCCGGCGAGTCTGTGTCCAGCTGGCGGGACAAGAGCTGTTTTTTGCAGGACGGTGACCCACTTCTGCACGTAGCGCACCTGGAGTTTCATAAGAATAGTATGAGTGAGGGGAAAATATGCATGAGGTCAACGCACCCAGGGTAACATCAGATACGGGGGCAAAATTTTCACCACCTCGATTGGCGACATGGAAATCATTGCTGGGGCGACTTCCGAGACCAGGTAAGGGTAATCGTGCTTTGCAGCATAGACGAATACGGGCGCAGGGTGGTCTTTCACCATGTCTCTATGCACTCGCAATTAATTTCAAGATCGCCTGCGGTATTAGAGGGGACAGACTAACCTCATCCGAATGTGGCAGATATTTATGGCGGGGAATACCTGGTATTTCTCTGCGGCCTCTGCGAGAGGCTCCAATACCGTAAAGGGCGTCGTATCCAAGGCTGGATGGCGCTTAGGGTACATAAATTGGAACAGGAGCTCAAGAGTAGCCGACGTCTCAGTGAGCGCCACAACTTCGCCTGTACTGGAGATCTCTGCAGGGGGAAAGCCTTCGGCGCATACTTCAAGATTCTTGCGGTGAACGCGGAATTGAACTCCATCCGAGGACTTGAAAGTAATGTCTGCATCCGCCCCATTGACTGGAACTCACGTTAGCAACGGTGCTGAGATATTGGGTCAAGGCGCACAAATTTTTGACATAGGAGCGGGTTTGGGTCCAGGGGGATTGGTCGTTGTGCGGGGACCTCCAAATGCTGCCGAAGGGGAGGAACTTGAGGCTGGCGGAAGGAAGAATGAGGAGCTCGAGAACACCGACGCAGGAGTTGTCATGAGAGTTAACGTTGAGAGTGGCGAATTGCGAATTCCACCCAGTTCGGAAATTTCGAGCACAATATGTACTGAGTCCTTCTCCTACATAGTGGCACTCTTCAGAGCGGGGTTCCTCGGAGCCGGTAAGTACCGGACGATCCGTTTATCAGCTGCCACTTTGAGCGGAATGTTTCTCGCTGGAGTTTCAGGAGGTTCTCGGCGTCTTTCCTACCCTACCTGCCGTCGTGCACTCATGTCGACCCGAATGTCTGTATCTCAGCCGCCAAACTGGAAGCAAGCGGCGCCGGCGCCGTCTCCAGGAACGACCACGTTCGCTGGCCAATCTGCGCTCCCCAGGCTTCCTGTGCTGGACCTTGCGACCACATTGACGCGTCTGAGAGCCACTCTGAGGCCCCTAGCTTGGTCCGAGGCGGAGGTGGCTGCTGTAGACCAAAAGATCGCCCATTTCGGCGCGGGGAAAGGTCTGGAGCTGCAGGAGCGTCTACTGGAGCGCGCGAAGCATACGGACCACTGGCTTGAAGAATGGTGGGACAATTCGGGCTATCTGGGCTACAGAGACTCGGTTTGCATTCATGTCACTTCTTCAGCAGCGTCTTACTGGACTTCCTAGGTCGTAGTGAACGTTTCGTACTATTGTAAGTTTATGAGTGAATGTGCCTCCCATAGCTGAGCGACGCAGATGGATTCGATGCGCACCCTGCACACTTGCCGCAGACGCCTGCAAACCGCGCAGCGGCATTGGCGCGCGCGACTATGTTGTTCCGCCAGCAACTTCAGCAAGGTCTGCTCAAGCCCGAAGCTACGAAAGAAGGTCCGATATGCATGGACACTTACCGGTAGGTCTCGCGTTTAGTGCCTTTTCTTCCACTGAACGTAGTGCTAGCTGGATGTTCGACTGCTGTCGCGTCCCTGGGCTAGAAGGACTCGACTGGAGCGTACGATACGATGCAGGGGAAAACACCCATATTGTTGTCTTCCGCAACAACCGCGTGTGGAAGGTTCAGACGGCGCAGAACGGCCGCATCCTGAGCACAGATGAAATAGAAAAGTACGTGCCCTCCATGTTATTGAAGAGTAACTAGCCAACGCCGCGTCAGACAGATTCAGTACATATATGCCAACTCCGCAGGCGAATATCCCGGTGTCGGTGTCCTCTCTGCGAACAACCGCGACGTCTGGGCCAAGGTGCGATTTATTTGCAACAAACAATCTACGTGGACTAAGCAGCAGTACAAAGGACTACACCGAACTCTCCTCCTCCGCCGCCAACGCCGCCATCCTGCAGACTATCCAGTCCGCCGCCTTTTCCATCAGCCTCGACTCCTCTTCCCCGACAAGCGCAATCCACCACAGCCGCGCGCTGTGGCACGGTGACGTCGTTGACGGCGTACCCGTCGGCCTCCAAAACCGCTGGGTCGACAAGCCTGTCCAGTACATCGTCTTTGACAACGCCGTCGCTGGGCTCATGGGTGAGCACTCCGTCATGGACGGCACGCCCACCGTCCGCCTCTGTGACGACATCCTCGACGCGCTCGCGGACCCCGCCTTCGACCACGGCAGCGCACCGTCCGTACCGTCCCTACAGCCGGCCGCGCTGGACTGGGCTCTCTCACCCGCAACGCACCTCGCCATCGACAGCGCCAACGCCGCCGCGCGCGAACTTGTCGAAGGGCAGGTGCTGGGGTTCCACCTGACGGCGTACGGGAAAGGCGCAATCAAGCGCTTCGGCGTGTCGCCCGACTCGTGGGCGCAGATGATCGTGCAGCTCGCATACCGGCGGCTCATTGGCGCGGCGGGCGAGCGGCGCAAGGGCGGCACGTACGAGGCGGCGTCGGTGCGGCGGTTCTACAAGGGCCGCACGGAGGCGATCCGCGTCGTGTCGGCCGAGTCGGACGCGTGGGCGGCGAGCATGGACAGCGAGGCCACTGGGCGGGAGGAGCGCAAACGCCTGTTTGACGCGGCGGTCAAGACGCACGTAGCGCTCGCGCGGACGGCGGGAATGGGGCAGGGTGTGGATCGGCATCTGTTTGGCCTGAAGAAGCTGCTGAAAGAGGGCGAGGAGACGCCTGCGCTGTTCTCAGACCCGTTATTCCTGCGGTCGAGCTACTGGGTACTGAGCACATCCGCCGTGTTTTCAAAGCACTTTCCCGTTTATGGGTGGGGAGAGGTGAGGCGTTTCCATTCATAATATTCTCACCACCTTGCTGACCAACGCCAGGTCGTCCCCGATGGCTTTGGCGTTGCGTATATGACGGGCTATGAAGGCGCGTCTTCCTATTGTTGCTAAATTAATTAATTCTCTGTTCTGACTTGCGCGTCCTTCAGATCGTCTCCAATATACCATCACCTCGCGGAAGGAAATGCCGAACGCCAAGTTCTGTGAGGAGATCGCGCGTGCTGCAGAGGATTTATACGCCTTGCATGCGCCTGAGGAAGCTGCCGGCAAGCCTAGGCTGTAATAGAGGATCGGTGTTGCGACACTGACGATGTGCGTGTCCCAGGTGAATAATAAAGCCACGACGTGTAGAATAAGGGCTAGTATAATGTAACAGAGGGCACATGGGAGCGGTCCGAAGCATTCCAGGAGGCAGATGAACAGCGATGGTATACAATGGGATATTAGAGCTAGGAGAATCTTCAAGCACTACCGAAAATAATTGAAGCCCTGTACCTAAGCCAGAATAAATACTTTTGTAGTTTATACCTCTGGCCGGACGCGATAGTGATTGTTTCCGTTAGCCATGTGCGTCGCATTCAAGTTCGCTGTCGAGTTGTTTGTCAGCGTCACCGGAGGAACGGCGCTGAGCATGCTTGGTGGAAGAGGCACCGGCTCGATGAGATGCTCTGCCTGGGGTCTGAAAAGGAGATTCAGCAAAGGGAATCAGCAAAAAAACAGATACACACCCAAATATCCCCCGGAGCAAGTTGTCCAGTGCCTGCTCCTTCTCGTCCTTCTCCTTCTCCAACTCGTTACGGATGATCCGCAGCTGCTCCACCAGCGCTGCGTTCTGCTCCGTTGCGTACCGATGCTTTGCCTTCATCAGCAGATACATCACCATCGCCGGCGAGCGCCCCAGGACCTGGTTCTCCGCAGGGTTGTACTTTGCACGCAGATACGCGGGAAGAGTCTCCACCGACGGCTCCACATGGCTTTTGTCCTCCTCCTCGACATACCGCGGGGGCGTGACCAGGCCGTTGTCGACTGGCGAGATGCGTGTGGCCCGCGGGCGCTCCTCAAAGTCGCGCGCATCCATGACGGACGTGCTCGACACGAGGTCCGCGTTCTCGAGCGGCGGGTTAGGTTCGACCTTGAAGGTGCTGAAGGAGCTCTGCGCGGAGACGCCTGGGGGCGGCGGGGGCGTGTTAAGGTTGAGGTGCTTGTCCGGGTCGTCAGGCCCGCGCTTGCGCTTACGCGAACCACCGCGGCCGGGGAGCGGGGGCGAGATGTTGTGCTGCAGGCGCATGTGTTTTGCGAGGGCGTCCGAACGCGTGAAGGATTTATCACATTCTGGCGATACATATAATGAGTGCGTCCTGTGGTAAAGAAAAACAACGAACCAGGACGGGCGCATGTGAAGGGCTTTTCTCCCGTGTGGGAGCGGATGTGGGAGATGAGGGCGAAGCGGGAGGTCTGTGCCAGCCCACGGCGCTGGCATGTCGTCCATTCACACGTGTAATTTGATTTGTGAACGCCGATGTGCTCTGAAAGATGCCGTCAGTCAGAAGAGTCTCCCACGACGTTGCCACGACATAACTGACCGGTGTGGATGTGTTCGATGAGTGTGGGGAGATGGGTGAACACGATGCCACAACTTTCCCATTGGCAAGTGACGCTGTCGTCCGAGTCGCGGAATTCGTGAAAGTGGGTCATGGGAGGCGTTCCCGGGCGTGAAATGGTTGTAGAATCGGCGTCATCGTCGCTGACATAAATTGGCGCAGGGGCCTGCTCAGTTTGCGACGGCGAGGACCGTGACGGTGGCTCCGACTCTGGCGTAAGCGAGTGCGGATTGGCTGGAACCGGAACGGTGTGGACGAATACAATCTCCGAGTCAGGCTGGACCATGGCCGCACCAGTCTAAACAAAATCCTGGAGGAATATTGAGGTTTCTGGTAAACTACAGAGAAAGTTACGCACCTTCAGTGGCCGATTCTGCAGGGGCTGGGGGTCCAGAATGGAGGGTAGTCTCTCCCAGTGTCGGTTAAAACAGGGGCGGACGCTATGGGGCGTGAAAGCGCGCCAGTCCGAAGACCTGAAGGAAACTCCAGTACAAAGTCCTAATCGGTGAGTTGGAGGTGGAAGAGTTGTAGTTGTTTGCTTCAGATGTCAACGGATTCGCCTCGGTCCGATCTTCCGAACTGCTCTCAATTCGGAATACAGTCCCTGAAGTTGCGGAATTGCAGATTCCGGAGGAGCGAGCTAGGAATGAGCTGAAATCACATTTCTCTTGCCTGCTACGGTCATGGGGCAAGCTCTCACCTCCCTGTGTTACCTCTTCTTCACCTTCCTTGAAGTTCCTTCCTGACCAGTTTTTTTCCAACCTGCCGACCACTTGACTGGCCGCATACTATTTCTCATCACAGGCAGCCATACCGGTCTCGGTCTCGAGACGGCGGTTCACCTGGCGCGTTTAAATCCGGTTCAGTTTATACTCGTCGTGCGTGGCGTGAAGAAAGGAGACTTAGGAGAGGCAGCAAAGGCGCAAATTATTTCGAGTACAAACTATGCTGGGCTGATCGAAGTTTGGGGAATCGACATGGAAGAGTTTAACAGCGTAACGCGATTTGCGGAGCGGGCAAACAAATCTCTGGATCGTTTAGACGGCGCTCTTCTGAACGCTGGGATCAACCCACGGAACAGTGAGACATGGGTGGGAAACGACGCGAGCGCTTTTCGACATGTTTCCATTTTTACGGTTGAACCAATTTATATAGGCTGCAGGTGAACACACTGTCCACCGGTCTTTTGGCCATGCTACTACTACCTCTCCTGCACGCCATGACAAAACTCCCTTCTTTGATCCCCGGCGCATCCCTAACGCAGCCTCATTTAGTCATGACGGGTTCTATGTGCACGTCGCCTCGTTTATTAGTTCATAACCTTTGACTTCAATTCTCATGCCAGAAAGCGGCGGCGAAAATCCTTCCGGCGATGACCGATCCAGCGCAAAGCATCCTGCGCGACCGATACCCAACCTCGAAGCTGTTCCTCGTCTTTCTTACGCGTGGACTGGGAAATTGCGCCAGGCGGAGGGTGTGTGGTTGTCAAATATGTTCCCGCCTACTTTGCAGCATTGTTCTGATCCGTATGTTTATAGCCAGGACTCTGCGTTACTGAGATCGGACGTGACTATGAGCTCGATTCCGTTGCGATGTCAGCCTGTTCTTCAGATACCTTCGAATGCTCATATATGCCACAGATTCCTCTATCGTCTCGTCTGCTGGTCAACCGGGAAGGGCGCACTCAATTTGCTCTATGCGGCGCTGACCGACACGCCCTCTGGAGTGTTTGTCAGTTCCTGCGAAATCAGAGAGTGCGATTTTCCTTCAATGAGTTGTTTTTGGGTTGCTGATTGGAAGCGGAAAGGAACAGGCCGTGGACTCGGACCAAGGAGGGCCCGAGGGCTCAAAATAAAACATGGGATGATATAGTGGAGGTTTGGCGAGAGATTTCGCCAGATGTTGAATCTATCGTTAGATATGAGATTATTTTAATTTTATTAAATAAGTAGAGCGAGGATGTAGCGCTGCCGAGAAGATTGGCAGGTACCGCCCCATAAGATATCTGTGAAGTAGCAATTGAACTGGCACTTCGGTGGAAGCCGAGCCGTTGTTGTGTCTTGTGTATTCCTTTCGCTTAGCAAATTTCAACATCTCAACCGTTGCCGTCGTCTGTCACGTCTGTGTCTCACCTTGATCTCACCCAGCCAACACCCAGCATGCCCCCTAAAAAGCGAAAAACCACTGCTCCCAGTGCAGCTAGCGCTTCTACGGTGGAACGTACCGAAAAAGGCGTGAACAATGAGACTTGCGGTCTTCTTGGAATGCCTGTCGAATTGCTTCATTTAACGTCGTCGCATTTTGGCCCAGCCGTCGAGTGTCCAGTCCAATACAACAGCCACAACCAGGATGTCCCGACGTTGCCCGTCCACTATCGGGATCGCCCTGAGGCCTTGCGTGCATTGTCCCAGACATGCCGCTCTCTTCGGGCTGCTTTTCTGCCCCTGTTGTGGGAAAACATGGATGTCTGCGCCACGATGCGAACAGGGAAACCCAATTCATTTTTCAAGGCCCTGGGAGACATCCTGCACCGCACGAGTGAGGGCTTGATCGAGCAACCAGAGTTGTTGGCACATATCCGGTATGGACAGATGCCCGCTTACATCTGTGCCTTACGCTGTGGACAGGACAATCAGTGTCGTCCTCACTAGATACAATACGGACACCGTTCTTCCGGCTTTCGCTCGCTGCATGATGCAGATGCCGAACCTGCACACCCTTCAGATCGTCCATGCCCACACGGCAATGACCACTCACCTCAAGAACGGTTTTGAGGGCTTCAGCCTGCCCAACGTGCGCAAAATTATTCTCCCGGCCCAGGCACATGAGGTCCTGCGCTGCTGCCCTGGGGTCCGGCATGTCATTTGCACCGGATGGGACGCGAGCAAGCTCGTTTCCGCCATCGCTAAATGCTGCAAAAAGGTTGAGATCCTGGAAGGCTTTGACTTGAACAACCCGAAGATCATGAAACGCACGTCTTCGATTTGGACCTCTGATGAGTCTGATCTTGACCTGATGTGCAACAGGACTTGTCAAGGCTGTTCCCAACTTGAAGCACGCGGTTTTCGAATCGAGTCCTTCCAATGTCAGTTTCTATCCTCCCTCGTTATCCTGCCTCTTTACCTGTTCGCTTCAGGCTGTAATTACCAGCCTCTCCGTGTTCAAGAAGTTGGACGTGATTCGCGTATCCCACTTGACAACCCTCAAGGATCTGGAATCGGGTGCCTATCTCACTCGCTCGCCGGAGCTCCAAACCTGTATCGACGTCGCAACGAAAGTTCTTCGCAAGCAGCCTGGGACAAAGCATATTTGGGTCCGTCATATCGTTCACGATAATGACAGAGACAGGGAAATATGTACCGAAAGGGTTGAGAAGATTGATATCAGTTAAACATGTGGGAAATGCGATGGACGTTCTTCGTTTACGCCCTTCCATGTCGTCAAATGTGACCCATTCTGACCATTAATAGCCAATTTGCTTGATGCCAGGAATGTGCTGAAACTCGAATTACAGCTAAATCGAAAACGATTAGTACACCACATAACTAATTTTATCCGTTCTCCAACCGTTCTCCTCCACAAAATAACCTTTATGGCCACTCTCCTGGCGTCGGTGGCGGGCATGGTTGTAGCATGTAGAGTATGTTGGGGCGAATGACGCAGGCAACCCGGTTATTTTAGGATTTATTTGGTCGGGCTGTGCTCGGCCCACGGTTAGGCTATCATTTTCGATTTAGCTGTAATTGAGGGCGATGCCATTCCGTCTGTAGGGACTTCTGTACCTTTATCGACCACGCTGTCCTCTGTGCATGCAGTCGTCATACGGCTACTCGTGCGTCATACGGCTACTCGTGGCGATCTCGACTGTGTGGCGATCCTTGTCTTGAGGTATTCAGTCACCGGGCTGAAACTTGAACGTCCACGTTGAGAAGTCCAGGGAATGCCCGCCGTCACCACCAGATGCGTCTGATGCGTACTGAACAACGCTGACTCACTATGACCCTTCAACACGATGACGCGGAGAAGAAGCGGTGAATGAATAATTCCTTTTTGATCAAGTATCCGGCAATCGGCCATCCCGGTCACGATGAGCGACGGTTACCAAAGAGAGTCTGAGAGGATTTGTGACACTTGCCTGTTTCAGAGAGACGCAACATACCATGGGTGCGTGTGGGCGTCCCGGGACACGCATGGGAGGCTGACTCAAGCTAGCTCATGGCCGCCTTAAAGGCAGGAGGAAGAGGAGTCTTGCGTCTCTGTGGCCTCATCATGGTCCGTGGAAAGTGAGTTCAGTTCTTCGAACCTGGCTATAACTTATCCTCTCCTAGACCCAAAAGTTCTAACGCCCCCGCTCCAAATCATTTATCGTGGCGTACCAATACCCCTCTTACCGACCCAGAGACCCAGGAGGTCAATCGCTTGCTCGCCCAAGCACAGGCCGATCTCCGTAATACGGCTCAGGATGATCTTACTGAGCAGATAGCGTCTTACAAGATTGCCTTGGCTCCATACAAGAAACTTCCACCTGAATTACTTGCCGCGATATTCCACCTTTGTGTTCGAACACCCGTAATTCTACCTCCATCATCCGATGAGCCGGTATTGGTCCTGGCCAGCGTTTGCTCAAATTGGAGGAGCATTGTGCTCCACATCCCGGATCTCTGGAACAATATTTTTCTTGACTTTAGTCGCTGCGGAGGAAAGCCGGTCAAACTGCTCGAATTCTCCAAGCGCTGGCTCTCGCGGAGTGGGGATTTGGCCATAACACTGCGAAACTCCACGTCGCGGTGGTCGGAGCACGTTATGAACAAGGAGAACGTAGATCCCATTACCTATCTCATCGCCCCGTATGTCTCGCGATGCCGCGAGATCGACATGCGTTTCCTCGAGGCGTCCATCGACGAGTTCTTTACACTGCCCAAGGGCTCCATCGAGCGGCTCGAGGTGCTCTACCTTGAGACCGGCGGGTTCAGCATGCCCTTCGCGTCGGCGTCCAGCGAGCCTCTCGAGGTCTTCCGCTCCGCTCCGTGTCTGCGTCGGGTTCTATTCTCCACAGACTTATGCAGCATCGACCCTCACGTCCTAGGCCTTCCCTGGGGACAGCTAACAGGTCTACATTTCATCGCCACGTACATCCCTCCACTTGAGATGCACGCGATCCTGCGCCAGAGCCACTCCTTACTCGAGTGCAGCTTCTCCATAATCCAGCTCAACGACGAGCTGTCCTATGCCCTGGACCAGCTCCCCGAATGCGTCCTTCCTTCCCTCCACTCGCTCATGGTGGAATTTGCTCCAGAAAACGTGGAGTATGCTCCCTTCCTCCGCCCACTGGTCCTTCCAGCACTGACGGACCTCGAAATCCGCCCACTCGAGGCAGGGTTCCTGCCCGAGTGCCCCTGGTCCCAGCGCGCATACGCTGGGCTTCTCTCCCGATCATCATTCAAACTGCAGCGGCTCGCCATCCTCCACTACGTCATCACACCCTACGACCTCGAGACAATCCTCCGAGAAATGCCATCCCTCAAAGACCTGCATCTTTATCTCTACGAAACAGCAGAATGGGACAGAGCGATCATGGACATGCTCTCGACTGGCGAACTGCTTCCTAACCTTGAAGACTTGACCTTCAGCACGTACCCAATCGCCGAATTGCTGCGGACGCTGGAGATGCGCATCCAGATTGGGGGGAAGGGAGGGTTGTCACAGCTCAAGGCGCTGCACATGTCGGTGCCGGGACGGCAGTCGATAACGGTGGACGCGATGCAGCGTTTTATGCAGCTCGCAAAAGGTGGCGGGCCGTCTTGTCGCGTTTTCACGCACACTCGGTCGTATGCCCACGATAGGTCGACAGTGTGGAAATAACCAATGTATCTGTACGTGGTCTGGAATGGTCAGTGTTGCCCTCGCCCCTCGGACGGGAATGGCTGAACCACAAAAGCATGCGAATGAACTATGAGTACATTGATCTAAGCAGAACGTATATCATCGAATGGGTAACATATCGATCGCCTCAAGTCCGCGAGCCTTCGCTCTCATTATGACAAACAGGACATCCCTGATCCAAGCGCGCCCTCACAACAGTATCACTGGAAAGGGGACATCAATGTTGCTTCAAGAGGCCAATGGGTCAGGCACGCACAAGGCAATCCGGCCGCTGAGACCGCGCGCCATATTATCGGCCATGCCGACGCCCCGTAACGCAGGGTCTGGCTGCGGGGGGAGCTGGTCCCCTCCATTCGTACAGGCTGCGTGTACGACATGCCGACACAAGAACAGGATCATAAGAGCCTGTGGTGTCTCTTGCAGTGAGCGCGAACATATCGGGCATGCGGTTTTCGCTGGAGATAAAACTGGATCAGGGAGCTACGAAGATGAGACAGAAGGGCCCACCAGTGATGAAGAATCCAGCGGTCTGATCCTTGTGCAGCTTCCGCGCAAATTCAGAGCTGTCCCCGTTAAGGATAGTCTGGCACCCCTCCAGCAGCGAGATCTGCAGATGGAAATCTTGCAGAATCTTGATCAGGGCCTCTTGCAGGCCAGGTATCTCGAGCCCATTCTTGATTCGACGAATCAAGCGCAGTGGACTGATTTCTGGACCGACGTTCTCAAGCAGACCGCGAATGAAGGCTGGTGGGTGGAATTGGATCAAAATACACGATTGGAGAGGTTGGACTGACCAGGCCGGGTTTCTGAGTACTTCAAGAGATCCTCCCAGAGATCATCGTCATTTTGCTCTTTAGCAAAATCAATGGCCTAAGCACGAGAACTCAGTCAAGGACATTCACATGAAGGTAAGGAGGGTATGCACCCTGTGGACATCTCCGAGTTTCTCAATGATGAGGGTCAGCGCTTGTTTGTTGTTGCCCATGCGTCCAAGGAGGAAGACCATCTCTGGAACGAGACTCCTTTCGTCGCATACTTTGTACGCCTGCAAGAGATGAGTACGCTTCGACACGTCGGGGGCTGGAGGCTCACTTTTTCCAAATTGTAGTCGTTGCTGGCTCTTAGGAAATCGATGAGCCGGGGAGTGGCGAACTCAGCGTACAGTTTGAGCTTGGGGACGCCAGCGATCAGCATGGTAGAAGGACGCGAAGAATGAGCATACCTGGACATCAGCGAACGCCGATACCATGTGAGGCTCTTTGTCCATCAGCGCGTCCAGATAAAGGAAAAGGAAGTACGGCCGGCTTTGTAACTGCTGAACCACTCGCCCAACCTGAAGTCCCAGGTCAGCTATTGCATAGAGAAGCCCAGTCTGCTTACGGGTATGGAGTGGATGTGGTCTACAAGCAAAGCGATCGCTTCACTCTTTTCGGGAGCATGACCCTCAGCCTTGCGTTTCTCCATGAGCTCATGGTCGAACTCGACGAGTAGCAGCGCCTGATCTTGAACGTCCGTAAACAGGTTATTGTCCCGAATGAGATGAAAAACGTTCGGTCGTCGCAGCCGAAGGAAGTACGTCAGGGCCTTGCCTGGCTGTCGATTCGCTATGTATCTGAAAAGGGTTTGCTAAACATCGCAACCAACGAGTGAAGGAGACCTCTTACAATTCTGCGAGACATTCCATGAGAGTGACGGAGTCGGAAGCCGAGGAGGTCAGGGCAGACGTAGACGCATTACGGTCAAGGACCGCATGCACCGCCACAATGACCGCAGAGATGTCGTAGATGTCTTTTGGCCATTCCTTCACTGTTTGAAGAAGCGCCTATGGAAAGCTTAACAGGAGGCCTTCAATAATCAAGAACTGCCTACCTGTCGATCATGCTGGAGGAAATGTGCAAGTATCATTTCGTATACGAGATGGTCTAACCGTGGCGATTCGGTCGGAACATACGGGATGATTGCCTTGAGATCGTTCAGACACATACAATGTGACGGCAAAGGAGTAACATACTTGTAACTGTTG
Organism: Mycena rebaudengoi; assembly: GCA_029282285.1. Lineage (NCBI taxonomy): Eukaryota > Fungi > Basidiomycota > Agaricomycetes > Agaricales > Mycenaceae > Mycena > Mycena rebaudengoi. The sequence goes on from JARJCX010000521.1 coordinate 43,166, forward strand.
CTGCTGAGCGAACAAGAATATCCACTTTTCCCACCGCTTCGCATCATGCCCGCAAACCTTGGGAGTTAATCGTGCAGCATTTACGAATTCCCCTGTGGATTCTTTCAGATGGGGAGATCTTCCTCGCACCTAAGGAACGTACCGTCGTTCACCAGATGCTGAATATACCGCTGGCCGATCTCGATAGCACTGACAGTGTCATCACCATCGCCCCGCCCATCTGCCTCGAGGCGCTCAACCTCGATCAGCGCCTCCTCGTACCGCTTGCGCTCGACGAGCCACGCAACGTGATCTCTGCGATCCCTTGGCTTCACAATAACAACGTCCCTCGGGCTCAGGACAACATAACAACGGCCTTCATCCACCCCCAGATCGTCTCCACCCACTTCAGCGAGCACATAGTCGTTGCAGCCCCACGACTGAAAGTTGGTTAGGCTGATCGCATCGGCAGCGAGCTCTTCGCCTCCAAGCGAAATGATACGAAGCTCAGGCCGCTCGGCAGCTTTGCGCGCCTGCTGTGAGCGATCCTCTGTCATTTCGTCTAAGAATGAAGTGTCAGGCGGGGTGTATGCGACAATCAGGAAGGATGTTAATGATTGTGGTGCAGATGAGGATGCGGTCGAAGTGACGGGTGTAGGGTGGGGGACGAGCCCGGCGATCATGCAGTCCACCTTGAGCGCAGCGGTGATCTCGACGAGAAGGGGAGGCAGGTTTGCAGAGGCAGCGGATGCGTTCGTGCGTGGGCGGGCGCGAATGCGGGCAACCTTTATGTGGTCGGCCCACGCGAGGAGCAGTGTTAGGTCGTCCTGCCAATGAAGCGTACACTTGAAGAGATCGGCGCGGGGGCTGTCGGAAGGGCGGTCAATGAACGTGATGCGCGTCTGCGACACGGTATCGTATATTTTAACGCCCTGTAGAGAGTTACAAGATGAGGGTAGAATCGAATGGCGTTGCTTACAAGGTCGTTCGCCCACGCAATAAGCCTGCCTCTCCATCGCACCTGCCAAATAGGTCCCTCACCTAGATGAAGCACCGTTTCTTTGTGTCCAAGCCATCCCTTTTCGTGTAACACGAGGTTACCAGCCATACCGCCGCATACAAATGCACGAGTGGTACGTTTCGCAAAGTTGGGCTCTAGCGCCACGGTGCGCATCGGTCGCTTCAGATCAAAGGCATACGACTCCACCTTTGAATGAATGACGATCTGTCCTGAGTGGCCAGCTTAGAAGAGGCCATATTTAAGAACGTATCCTGCTCACCGTCAATAGAGGCCGTAGCAACGTATTCAGCGGTCTCATCCATGCATATATCCACTATAGACGCCATGTGTGGTTTGTAGGATTTGATTCTGTTCCCAGTCAGGTCCAAAATGTGTACAATTCCGCCATGGGTGCCCAGAGCCTTGCTCAAAATTAGACGCGAATGGGGTGGGGAAAGGCCTAAATACCAATAGAGACTTAGAAATGGAGAGGGCCGAAGCCGAATCCTTCTTCAGCAGGTCTGGTAGGGAGCCGCCAATCCGCTCGTACTTCAGTGCCGGCTCCTCATCGTCGTCGTCCTCTTCGTCGTCCTCTTCCTCGCTGTCTGTCTCCTCACCCTCGTCCTCTTCAGATTCAGTGCCCTCATCATTATTTGCGGATGGGCGGGTTTCCACAGGGCTGTCCACAATGTCAAGCTTCTCTCCGTTCTTCAGGACGTCTCCATTCTCCGGTTTGGCGGAACCTTCAGCTTCCGAGTCATGAGAAGATGATCCAGGGGAGCCCATGGGCTCATAAAGAACCTGGTTGGGCCAAACAGAGTAGCCGAAGAGACGAGCCTCAGCCAAGTTAATAAGTGTGGCTTGTGAGAGGTTTGTTTGGCATCACCCCGAGGTGCAAATCGGGCATAATCGGAGTTCACGCTCTCCGAGTTCTTCCCGCCCCCCCCCAAAATTGAAGTTAGTGTTGTCCAAAAAAAATGGTTGAACAATATCTCGGGCAATATCTCGGGCAGAATGTCCCATATATATCCTAAAAGTAAATGGAAGGAGTATAATCCAGGTATCATTGGAGGAGCTCCAGTTCTACAATATCAAGGTCATCATGGGAAGCCAGGATTGTTTCGCCAGAGAGAGGAGAATTAAGCAACACATGGCCGCCATGGACACTTTGCATCAGTTTCCCCGTCTCGATGTTCCAGACGTCAACCCACAAGTGATTAAAGACAAGTAGGTATGGCTCGTGCAATGCTATCCGATGTTTGGGTCACTTCGTCGTTGAGAGAAATACGAGTGAGCCTCACCAAAAGACACTGGGGCCGCCTTCCAATGTATTAGCAGTGCGTTTCGAGCCATTCTTCCCGCTCGGTCAATGTAAAATCCGAATTCTTTTCATTCAACGTCAGCATAAATGAAATGCAACGAAAAACATAAGTGCGAACTGTCGTAGCAGACAAGGAAGATATCTGACACACGGAAGATGGCCATCGGTTTCGTCTTCTTCTGTGCAAACTCGAGGGCGGGATCGGTAAAGTCGAGCAGGCTCTGAGTGTTGAGCGTAGGCAAATCGACCATCTCGAATCCCCCCTTGACTGCCGCAGCCAATTTCGTTTGTGATAGGAGTCGAACTGAGTACGACTCGCGTGGAATATAGATTTCCTTCGTTAGTACGAAATATAAGTACGCAGAGGTACACGAGTAATTTATGGGACGCGATACATACCCTGGATATTGTTAATACACTCTGGTTGTTGGGTCCGAGTGAGACGTTGAATATCTTGATGGTCGTATTGTGTGCCGACGTTTTCACGACGCATATTCGACTCGGCTGGCTGGCGTCGGCGGTATTTCGATGGACACTGAAAAATGCCCCATGTTTTGATACCTGCCTGATATTATTCGGGTTGGAGTCAGCGAGCAGGGTGCTGAACGGTAAGATTATCAATGTTCCACCTGGAAAGAATTAGGGCAACAAAAAACGTAAATTCGATCATTGTACCGGCAAGGCCCACAAAGAGGTCTTCAGCCTCCAGCACATCGATTTGCGTCACATTGGTAACACGAAGGAGCTGTGTCCGACGGGCATCCAAGGAACTCTTGTAGATTCCATCCGTCGTGGAATAAAGGATGCCGCTGTCTAGATCTGCACAGATATTGCAGGTGAAAAAGTCAACACAAGGTGCGAAAGAGGCACTAACCATTGTGCGGCTTGTAAATGACAGCAGAAGTAACTGCGCCGAGACCGCCGTGAGTTGCCAAGTGCTCTGGCCGGCAAAACTGGAATGCCAGCAGATGATGTTTGCTGCGCGGGACCCAGGACCGACAGACCAGGCTGCACGCCAAGAGGGTCTGTTTGTCCGCCCATAGGCGGTCAATTATCACTTCGTAGAGCTCGGTCGATATCTGATCCGTTACGGATTTAGGGAACGGAGGAAGGCCTTGCGAGACCACAGCACTGCGGAGGACGTTCCACGGCGAGCGGTGGGCGCCGTTTCTCGATTTCAGTGTGAAATGCATGTTTGAGAGCCTGAATAATGGATTTCAAAGTCCGGACAGAGGCCGCGTACTTGAACTTTTGTGGTTCAAATCTGATGCAGAGACGCAGCCAAGAGCCGGTGATTACAGAGTTCCAGGGTCTGAGGAATCTGGACCAGGTCCTGCTGGATACGAGTGTTCACCGCTAGCAGTGGGAGGGAATAGGATGCTACCGAGATGGACGGTGATTCACTGCCGCACTGTGAGTAGCAATCTTCCCACGCTGACTGATGGCAGTTCAATTTTGGACGAACGTGTAAAGTTCAGACACGGGATATATGGGACAATACGTCCTATTATAAATGATAGAAACAGGGTCGCCCCCGAGTAAAAGTACGCGGTTCTTGAGCGCAACTTACAGATTCCACACTGCCCTTAAAATCTTCAACTCGTCACAATGCCAACTTTTTACATAATGAATGATCTAAGGTTACCATCGGACGTTCTTTGATCCGATTTTGAATGGCTTGTGTGGCCGGCCCGGCCTGGTTGAATTGTTGAAAAAAAAGTGACCAGTTACCGGTCACTGCGCAGTTCGTGTCTTGACTCACTCTACGACTCAAGCTCAGGCGTCTGTAGCACGCATCCGATGCTCACCTTGGGAAAATTCTCGGCGTGGATCTCGACGGGAGGAACTGCGCTCCCCGAATATGGAGTCAAATATTCAGCAAATGGAAAAGAGGCGACATGCTGGATCCCTTCAGAGGAAAATGAGGTCAGTTTGAAGACGAGATTGCACCAGGGAGAGTATCTGAAGTATATTCACGCCAGTTATTTTCCATTCGCTGGAAAGAGTCCGATGTTTCCCTCATGGATGAGTACGGCCAACTGCAGGTCGTTGGATACGTCACTGTGGACGGTACATCATGCGGGGGACATTTTATGAGTAGATCGATTGGTGGAGTCAGAACTGCATCGAAAGACAGCGTGAATACCTCTGCCACAACTAAAAGACTTTTGCTGTTTGGGAAGCTGCAGCTGACTGGTAAGCACCTTCCATGTTAAATTGAATACCGCCAACAGATTTGCTGATGTATAGCGCCGGCAGACGACGACCAATACCTGGACAGATATGTTACCGAGGAATTTGGGACGATAAAGCTGAGCCTGTGGAAGGTTGAAAACCTTCGCCGCAAGTTTTCGAGTGAATCACCGACGGTTGAAGCCCACATAATCCACGAGCGGGCAAAGAAAGCAACACTAGGCCATTCCGTTCGGTAAGTGGCCCAGTATATCTCCGGGTTTTACTGAAGCCCCTCTTCCAGGTTCGGTGGAGAGATACGTTGTAGCGAAGTCAATGCTAGGATCTCCGCAAAAAAAGTGAGGCGCTTGGGAACCTTCACATTTCAATACAGACCACTCGGTAAGGCCTCGTCCCTGGTTTTTTTTTGCCTTCATATTGCTCAATTATATATTCAGAGGTCCTGAGGGCAAACGGGATAACACAGGCAGTTCATGCCCCACCCAGCATCTCTCACGACGTTAGATATTTTGGTAACAAATACTCTGAAAAGCATACGGATTCAGAAATCGTGCAACTTTCCAAGGTGCATTTTCCCCAGTAATCGTCCGCCCTGTCCTATCTCCTGACTCGTATAATCAGAAAGAAGTGAGCCAGCTGAAGAAGCACACACGTCATTCTACCAAAAAAATCGATCGATCTAAGGGGATCAAGAGGGAAACTGGGGAGGCTGTATGCGTACCCAAGCACAGAGAGATTATAGATTTGACCTGAGACTCAGATGGTTCGTGAAAAAAAATATGGGAAACACAAATAGCTAGGTTCAAAAGTTGAAATCCGAAATTACGAATTCAATTAGGATACCTAGTCCAACACTGGACTGTGGGGTCATTTTCTATTCAAAGGTAGACGGTGGACCATACTCAACGCTACGCCCTTCAACGTGAGTCCTCGTAAAGACCAGTGCCTCCCGTGGTAAATCAAAATCAAATGTGATCCGGCCAAACTCGCTCTCAAACTAAATGGAGGTCCTGGACTCTCTTGCACGTTGAAGATGAGTCAAGGAAAGCTGCAGAAAATGGAAGGAGGTGCGTCAGAAACCAGTCAGAATGGTGGGAGGCAAAGGCTTGCCACTGGTTCACAGCGATGTAGTGGATGTAGAAAGAGTTACAGCTGCACTTTGATCCGATTTGAGTCTACCTAAGCGCTAGCGCTTGGGAACCTCTACTTACATTTGCAAAAGAAAATTATTGTAAAAATGCTTTTCTACACTGGAAATTCTCCCAAAAAATGTTGAACAGTCCTAATATATCGAGCAGAATCCAAGCCGAACGAACGGTCCATATATTCTAAAAGTACATTAACTCGCAAATGAAAGGAATATGATTCAGGTACTATCATGGGAGGCGAGGATTGTTTCGCCGGAGAGAGGAGAATTAAGCAACAGATGACCGCCCCGGGTACTTCGCATTAATTTCCCTGTCTCGATGTTCCAGACGTCAACCCACAAGTGATTAAAGACAAGTAGGTATGGCTCGTGCAATGCTATTACTGTATAATCAGATTGCTTCGTTGCTGAGAGAAATACGAGTGAGCCATACCAAAAGCTATTGGGTTCGCTTTCCAATGCATGAACAGTGCATTCGAGCCATTCTCCCGATGTATAACCCGAATTCTGTTCATACAGTCTCGAAGTCAGCATAGATGAAATGCAACGAAAAATATGATTGCAAACTGTCGTAGCAGACAAAGAATATATCTGACACACGGAAGATGATCATCGGTTTCATCTTCTTCGGTGCGAACTTGAGGGAGAGATCGGTAATATCGAGCAGACTTTGAGTGTTGAGCATACCATCTTGATTCCCCCCTTGACCGCTGCAGCCAGTTTTGCTTGCCAATAGGAGGGCCTCTTCCGGCCAATCAGAAGGCGGGATCGGCTTGTGATCGAAAATCTCTGATAGGGTTTCCAAATTCATCGACAATTTCCTCTGAACTCCCATGCCGACAGCCACAACCGTGAGGCGCTGGGAACCTACATTCGCGTTCGACGAGAAAGCGCAATTGTGGACGGACGATTATAATGTTCTCCTAAGCCTGGGGTACCAGCTGCGTCCCAGATATTATCCCGACTGGACGCCCTCCTGGCGGTCAGGGAAGCAGAAAGGCTTCTATGAAGATAGTCTCACCTTGGTGCTCGTACGTACGATCTCCACATGTACACTCTGATCCTACTCTCATCGATTCTCAGGTAAAAGACGTCCTAGACGCGGTCCGTGTCAAGGATGGGCGGAAAGTTGTCATCAAACGGATGGCTACAGGTTCCGAGGAGCATAAGATAATTGCGCATCTCTCGAGCGGCTCGCAGCTTTCGGATCCTCGGAATCGCATCGTCCCTGTCCTGGATATCATTACGCACACCCAAGACCCGTCCATCTCCTTTGTGGTGATGCCATTCGCCCGCCGCTTCAGCCATCCGCCATTTCACTGTCGCGCGGAATTTGCCAAGGCAATACGGCAGTATATTGAGGTATCTCCGTTCCGTTAATTCTGAGCTTCCGCACTGAGTTATTTAGGGTTTGCAATTCATGCACGAGCAGAAGATATCGCACTTGTGAGGTCGTCGGCCCTGTAATAAACGATTTCTTACATCCCTCAAGTGATATTGCGGTTCAAAATATGGTCATGGACGAACCGCCGGTCGTACCGAATGGCTCTCACTTCGCGCGGCCAAGCACACACAGGGGTTCGTTTGGGCTCTTCTCATGGAGAAAAAGGTGCAGCGTGGGGCCCTTGAACTATTGGTACATCGACTTTGGAAATTCCGATCTCTATCCAGAGGGTACGGAGAAGGCGAGGACGCTCGGTCTCCTTAGGAACTGCAAGGAGATCCAGGAGCTTTCGAATACTGTGCCTTACAACCCGTTCAAAGTGGACGTCTGTCAGCTGGGGATCGTCATCCTCGAAGTCATTAAGGTGAATAAGTTAAAGGGCGTGTTTATATGCGTTTTCTGATCTCTCGTCAGCCATATCCCGGTCTAGAATTATTTCGAGCACTCGGCGATAGCATGTCCAGTCCACACCCGGATGATCGCCCAGATCCTACTGCTGCACTGGCACATCTGGACAAAATAGTGCAGGGTCTCGACCCTCGTACGCTTCGCGCCTCAATTTGGCAGTGAAACTGACACATGGATCGACCGTTTGACTCGACGATTCTTGGGTGGCTCCTACCTTGATTTGTCCCCAGTGTAGATGTAGTGATGTCCTCGTTACCAACAATATCTTCGCCCGGCTGAACGATGGTATGTGGATTCTGCGTTGAAGGTTAGCAGGCGTATTCCTGTGCGTTGTTGGTTCCGGTCCGGGCCAAGGGGCTTATTTTTCCGACGTACTTGCGATACAGATGGAGAACTATATACATGAGGCATGGTGAAAAATGAAGAAGCCAACAAAAGCTCCAGTGAGAAAGCGTTGAAGAATCGTGATCGCGCCAAACTTGCTGGCAGGGTGAGGAAGAAACAGTCAGATAGGGACGATAGAAAGATGGATTGATTACGAACAGTCCAACAGTAGGGGACGAGGTACGTGCTGGGGTGGATTTTGGATTCAGGGATGTCCAGCGCACCCGGCTCGAAGTATCGGTTTTCTTCTTCATGCGTATCGTGGTCCTGAATCCGGAGCACTAGCGGTGAGTATAGTCTCACGATGCCGACGTCAACGATGCTAGTGACGTGTCCATGGGAATATTCCGGACGCCCATCTGGCAGAAAGTATTCGGTTAACACGAATAGGAATATACCATATGGGGGCACGCAAACCTGGTATAACGCACATGGGGGAAGGAAGTTCGAGGGCGAAAGAAAATGACAGTGACATTTGGGTCGCCTGGTCAGTAGCGGCAGCGGCAGCATTAGCCTCGGGTACCGCCGACGTGCCACTTGGGGAGGCAACCTCAGACTCGATGCGAGGAGTCGTGGTAAGGTGAGTCACAGTTTCGACGACGATGTTGCCCTGTGAGAGGACATTTCAGAAAAGGACACACAGTGAATTTGAATGCTCAACATCGAGTGGGAGGCCGCTCAGAACGGACAGAGCTACGAGTGCCGCCAACAGCGTGAAGATCTTCATTTGTAGGGAACACAACACTGTTGTGTGGTGTAGCACGCGATCTCGTATTAATTGCGTGCTACACCCGCGACCTTTTGTACCCGTGGTGGACTAATTTCGGGCGATATTCTTCCAATTCAAAGGCGAAGAAAGCAGCATTGCGCTATGGCCGGTCGGGAGCCCACACCCCGAGGACAACTCAAATCAAACACCTCGGTTCACGATGGACAGTTGGCTGCTCGCTACACGAGCAGCGACTCCAAAGAAGAACTTAGTAGACGGTGGCTCGGCCGCACAACTCAAACCACCCAATAATAGCCTAGTTGGGCCGGTTCAGATAACAGGAAGGAGATAGGATCGATATCACCAAATCGAGTATGACATCCTGGCAACTTGCTGGCAACATTAATTTGCTGAGTTCTCTTCGGAAGCGAATTTGACGAAGCGAATAGTATATAAAGCCGTTCACCTTCCGCAAGTCGACTTGCGACCCTCAATTGCGATGGGCATCGTTATTTCGTTCTTGGCTTCCCTCGCAACACTCGGTTTCAGGTTAAACAGGCGCCTCTTCAGCTCATGGAGTTCTTCTCACTCGTTTTCAGGTTGAACAAGCAACTCTTCAACTACGCTCTCGTCCATAGTGTGTGGTTTGGAGACCTCGAGGCAGGTGCGACGTTGGCGTCACAGGAGAAGAAGTGGTTCGGCGACGTGCCGCCGGACGAGCGCGCCGCATTCGACAACATCTGCACGACCTCCTTCCTCGATGCCCTCAAGTCATCGGGCCAGACAGTACCCTCTTCCCTGGTGGCAGAAATTGCTATGCCGATGAGCTGGCGCAGGGTCCCACTATTGCCGCCCCGTTCATTAGGGAGCTCAATGATGCGGCGGCGGCAGGCGGCGAGGAGGCAGTGGCCGATATCGCGCTGAGTATCATTCTTCTGCTGGACCAGATGCCGCGCAATTATTCCGCGAGGAGCAGAAGCTCATATACACGCACTACGACTGCCTGGCTCGCTGTGTGCTGCGCCACGTACTTGACACGGTACCGCGCGTGGATCTGCACACAAAGTACCTCGCCAGGCCGGTATACAGGCTGTGGCTTTACATGCCACTGATGCACTCGGAGTTCTTGGAAGATCACAAGACGTACGAGGGGCTCGTCGGAAGGCTGGTGGAGGAGCTAAGTTCGAAGAAGGGCGGGGATGCGGCTGAGTTGGCATATGCGAAGATGCAACTCGAGTATGGGCGCAAACAAGGAGTTGATCCTGAAATTCGGGAGGTTTCCGTACCGGAATGAAGTCCTAGGACGGAAGACGACGAAGGAGGAGCAAAAGTGGCTGGACGAAGGTGGTGGGACGTTTGAGTCGGAGAAATGAATGTTATGTAAAATCAAGTCATTCGAGTGAACAAGTTGGCTTTCGATCATAAATTGATCCGCGCTGGTTAAATCTCACTCCCAGGCTCCTGATGTCCGTCGACAAATTCGACCACGTCTCTCGCGCGCGCCAGCATCAAACGTGTGGTCCTCCTCCTTCTCCTAGACTCGAACCAGTGCCTTTTCGCAAGATCAACGATCGTCGTTTGATCAACGCATTAGGCAATGATCGATTTTGTCATCATTGGTAAAATCTACTCTAGCGTCCTCTTCCCACGCCTCGGCCGTTCCCATCCCTCGGACCAAATCCACTCGCGAACGCGGAGCTAATACTGTCACCCTCACCGATCATCCAGACACCCTATGCCCCTCTAAGGCTCAGGAACCACTTTCTCGTCAACAAGCTCGTACTAATGGACGCTCCCCTCTTTCCCTTCCAGAGCGGCGTCCCCGGGAAGCAGGTGCATTAGACCTCGGCTGATCCCATCTGGGTCCCGTACGGACGTAAACGGTGGTGTACATTCTTTGGCAAGGTTTCTATCCCTAGCCACAATTAACGGGCTGAAAGGGCGACTACGTCGGCTCGGGTGCCTCAAAACGGACTTTTCCTGATGCTATTCCAAACGTTCCACAAAATAAAATAAAATAATAAAATAAAATAAATAAAATCAAAGTTGTCGCATCAAACGTGATCCGGCCAAACTCGCTGCTAGTACCACCGGTTCCCTCATTCCGCTACATGCCGTCTCTCCATCCCGACAATGTAGTCCGCCCCGAGTTCAGTTACCTTGGCAACACCTTCCCGTTGGAGGAACTCGCCCCGCAATTGCTAGCCTCTTCGCATTCTCACCTACGCGTCGCAAAATACTACAGATCCGTCCTGCTACGACTTCTAGGCTTGGAACGCATAGACCCCTATCGGCTGTCGCCGTCGTCCTAACTGGAAAAGGACATCAAGGCGTTGTGGATAGGCTGCTTATCTCAATCGGTGCCCGAAAGACATCGCTCAAGGCTATCTGTGCTCTCTGGGCTATTACGGATTCCTTGAAGAGATATCCTCACCTCTTACCGACATCTCAACTACGCTCACGAACTGGTGTGCAAGCCCGATGTCCTCGAATCCGCGCGGGACAGGTGTCGAAATATAGCTTGTGGAACTCACATTGGCCACCAACAGTGTTAGCCACCGCGGACTCGGATATTGCTTCATTTTTGTCAGTTACCCTTAACTTGTAAAGGAGAGCACGATCTCATCATATATATTCCTTATCTCTTTAAATCTCGTTCCTGCTGACTCTGTTCAAACGGGGATTCTACAGGGAGTTTGTCTTATGGACGCGGAGTTTGATGTGCAGTGTTTTGGCGTTTGAAGCTTGAGGTGGGTCCCGGGGTGGTCGCGCCGCCTTCGTAGTATTTTCCACCACAACTCAGCAGGTTGTTCCGTAACCACGGCCACCGGCATCCCTTCACCGAAATATAACCGAAATTAATCGTTCCCAAGGAAGTTGCTTCCTTCCTTCCCGTGCACCGACGCCCTCCACACGTTCCCGCATATAAGCCTAGGTCTGCTGTTTCAAAGCGAACACGAACGAGACAGAACGCCAACTCTTCTGCTTGTACAAATCACCTTTGCTAGACAGTGGCTCTGAATGGGTGTGTCTCTCGGACTGCATACGATATGTGACTCTAATCGACATATAGCTAGATCCTCCCGTGTCCTGACGGACCGATGCGACACAATGTCTTCAGGCACCCCTGGCCCTTACCCCACCCATAACTGCCTACCGTTGTTGCCGGCGGAGCTAGTAGATCTCATCATCCACCATCTGTGGGTCGATGGGCCCGGGGGCGCCTCAACAGTCGCGCAATGCGGACTTGTCTGCAAAGCCTGGCTATACTCCAGTAGATCTCACCTCTTTGATATCGTATGTCTCGACGAGCAAACTATACAACCATTCTTCGACATGACGGAAACCTCTCTTCTGCCGATTTGCAGCTTCATTTCATACCTTACTTTGGCGGAAAACGACGAACGGGCTATTGCTCACGGTCTCGATGAGATCAGGCAACTGGGTCCTTGCCCTAGGTTGAAAGAGCTGGACCTGCAGATGTGCTGCAGTACCCTCGATCGTCATCGCTCATTCTTTGTAACTGCCTTCCCGTCCGTCACGAGCCTGACGATTTGGGTTCTACCTATTGGGACGATCTCGCTGAGATCTGTCTTGGACACCATCTCATCCATTCCTACAGAGCAGCTCGGAATATTTTTCGACCATGACAGCTTCTTCACGGACGAATTCCCAACAGAATATGAATTCCCTAATCGATTGCACGAGATTTTCTTCGGCCACCACACGGACAACTTCTTTGCCGGGATACTCTCTCTCGCGAAAGTGCCTATATTCTCGACAATACGGACGATAGATGCTTGGCCAGGAAGAGGATCCCATTTCGCGAAGTATCTCTGCCATATAGGCGACATACTACGCCACCTTGAACTCCATTTGCATTACAGCGAAATTTGGGACAGTGCGTCTTCCGTTGACTTGATTTTTAAACCAGAATTAACGCACGAAACCTAGCCAATAATGAGCCCTTCGCTCTGACTCAAAATACGGACCTTCGAAGTCTAACAATTTCTACGAGGGAAGACAACATCATAATGCCGGAGTTGCTCCTCGAGATCATTCCCCATCTCCGTTCCCGGAGTTTAGGACAAATCAAGATTGTGGGAGGCGCCGCTCCCTCTGGAGACGCACTCCCTGGGAAGAATCTTTGGGAGCAACTTGACAAGGTTCTATCGGGTGATATTTTTTCGGGGCTGAAACACATCATTTTCGGTGGCCTCGACTCCCCAGCTCTTGTCGAAGAATTGGAAAAACACATGCCCTTATCCCGCGCGCGCGGGATTCTACAGCATGATACATGGGGCTATGCTACCTTGGATGCAGACGGGATGCCAACCTGACCATACACATTGTCTATCCTTGGGCTTTCTTGAGCTCGTATCAATGAACATTTCTTTTGGGATGCTGATGCTACAATCTGGGCTGTGACAACTATCAGCTACTTGAGCGCTGAAACATATTTGAACCAGCTCAAACGGAAAACTTGAAGCGCCGCGTGAGCTCGAGATTCTCGAACTTCTAAAATTGTTTCCTCGTTG
>JARJCX010000522.1:0-55173 GCA_029282285.1 Mycena rebaudengoi
CGTAATGTGGTATTCGGCACTTACGAGTACTGTCTCTCCCGGAACCTTACGGACGAGGAACGTCGTCGCGAATATGTGGAGCTGGTCAATGCTTATCTCGGACACGTAGGCAAGCTTTCGCTTAGCTTTCTCATCGTTTCATCATCTCAACAACCTTTCAGAGAGCATTATGGACACACTATTGTCGGGTTTTGGCGATGATGACGTAGGCGAACAAGTGTCCTACACCGATGAATTCCTTTAAACACCAATACCTACTATACTTTTCGTTTGTACAATGGGTGATTGGGATACAATTGGCACAAATGCATTATGAAAAATCATTTTTATGTTCAATAAAGTGCGAAAATATGATGCAAATTTAGAAAGTCTTCAAGTGACCGTATAAATCTCGCTAATACCATCCCACACATCCTAGAACACGAGGCTCCAAAAACTCAAAAATAAACAAGCTTCTGGACGTATCAGTCTATATAAGATCAACTGCACCGACCTTCTTGACTTTTCAAGACTCAGAACATGCCCCCACTTCCAACTCCCTCTTACACACCAGATCTCTCTCCGCTCACAATCAATGATGAGCATCGTTCTCTTGAAGTACGAATGATATACCATCATCTTCAGCTCCGTGTTCTTCGAATTCTAGCCAAGAACTACCCGGAGACTCCACCCGAATATACTTCAGCACAATACCGATTCAATGATTCATTCAACAGTGGTGCTAAAATATTTCATGTCTATGTCGACAAACCCGTAACACAGGACGGGGTTACCCTCTACCCAATTCGTCAATTAAATGGTGGACTTCTCTACCGCAGATCTTTTATCCAATGTTCTGGACATATCATTGGAAGAATCCAACCCATCCGTATCGAATTTTATAGCCGCGAAGAAAATTACACCGTGCTACGCTGCACCTCATCGTCATACCAAGAGTACAACATCATTGTTAACTACCGGGATATATATTGGACTATGCAAGCGTTGCGACTCACTCGTGAGCATAATTTTAATATTTGCCCGCTAAATCAAATATTCACAAACGAATAAGCTGTACCGGCTGAAACTAGATCAAGATCCACCCAACGACGAGACAGAATAGCAGTGAAGGCCTTTTCAGGGGAGCGAAATTTTATTATCCATGACCCCGAAAATCCAAGAGGAGAAAAGAGTAAAAGGAAATATAGATATGCACCCTATGGCTCCATCCTGTAACATGTCGAATTTGCACCAGAAATATTGAAGAATCAACCGAGGACGGTTGAAATATGTTCCCCCGCGGATGTCAGCTTCCCATCAAGATGTGAGCTGAACATAGACTAAATTAAACAAATTCGTACATTAACAAAGAGACTAATGAATCAACTGGAAGAGGAATACCAAAGTACATTTGATTAGTCAAGAAGCCTCATGATGAGTCAATTCAAGTCAGTTTAATTTTCAGCTATAATGATTTGAAATGACTCCTAATGACTTTAATCGACTCTTAATGATTCCAACTGACTCATAATGACTCAAATGATTCAAATGGAATCATATGGACTCAAATTTACTCAGAAGTAGCCAAACGTAGCCATACAACTTTTTGTGTATATAAGGAGCTCAGTAGTCACTTCCAAATTAATCTTCTTAGTGCCCATTTTCGATCTGAATTAAATATTCCTTTCAGGAATATTTCTTTAAGTGACTAAGCCTTAAGTTGCTTCATCAAGAGAACACTGAAGTGAACAACGAAGAGAACACTGAAGAGAACACCGAAGAGAACACTGAAGAGAACACCGAAGAGAACACTGAAGAGAACATCGACCCACACGTTTATCAAGTCGAGCTACCTACCAATCAAAGCTACCTACCAACCCAAGCTACCTACTGAGAACACTGACTACGGGATTCATACTCTGAACACTGACTACGGGTTACATATCTGAACATTGACTACGTGATTCTTAATTGATCACATCACACCTGGGATACCAAATCGAACTACGTACGTGATATTCATTTGAATTTTATACTGACCTTACATCGAGAGATTAAATATATCTCAAGTGTACCTTGACTCAACTACATCTACTTATAGTTATAAGTAGTGATCAACTCTTGTATAGTACAATTCAATTGACTTGTGTAACTACATCGTTCCCGGCCGAACTTAAATATTCTTTTTGAGTGTTCTTGAATTAAGTTTCTTGAACCAACTCACAGCCAAATTTACTTTAGGCTGACACTTGTCTCGAACTTCCACTCCTCTCTTCGCCACTTCAAGCACACATGTCCCTCGCAAGGTAAGCCCAACTCAGTTGTACTGCTGTCTGCCAGATGCTTACTCCTACTCACCAGATTCTGCCTCCCGAAGCCCATCTTGATTTTTGTATGCCACCCGCTCTGTGTTCCAAATGAGGCAGTAACTATGCGACCCAAGAGGCCTATGGTGCCTCTCCATGCCAAAGGTGATTCCCTGCCTTGGATTCTTTATTTCAGCATATTAGTTAATTTACCATTCAGGGACTTGTGCCACTTCCGGAACTGAAGTCAAGAACGACGGTGAACTGAAGTTCAACCCAAAACTTGAGTTACCTATTGACTTTATTTCATACGAACTAATCTCATTCATATCTGCCGTCAGAACTTGAGTCTTGCTTGGACTTGAGTTCAGGTTGGGTCTTTCCCGGACTTGAGTTCCGGTTGGACTGGAGTTGGGGCTGACCCCGTTATATAGAATTTAAATACCTTATTTATTATAATACAGAACTTAAGAAATATAGCAACTCAAGTTCCACCCCCGGTAAAATCACCCGGAACTTAAGAGGACCTAATAAATTATTTGGCACAGAGGCCACAATGCGCGGAAAAATGAGACATAAACACCTGCGAAAAGAAATATAGTCCGCTATTTCCAACGGCAGATCGTATTCATCGACAAAGGACAAGACGCAGCCAATCAGTTCGATGGGCAGCTGAGGGCTCTAGAATATAATAAGTACCAAAGACCAAGAAAAATTGACACAGATCATACTTTGCGAATAATTGTGAACTCAGTAGACATGGAGGTCATGAAAGAGAGACAG
Source organism: Mycena rebaudengoi (assembly GCA_029282285.1). Classification (NCBI taxonomy): domain Eukaryota; kingdom Fungi; phylum Basidiomycota; class Agaricomycetes; order Agaricales; family Mycenaceae; genus Mycena; species Mycena rebaudengoi. Next base: position 3,069 of record JARJCX010000522.1, read on the forward strand.
AAAGACGAGCAGACGAACGGAATACTTCATCAGGAAACCATCAGAGACCATATTGAATAGCTGAATAAGGCCGTTGCAAGGAACGATCAACAACCGCGTCATACCAGTAACAAACAACAATGAATACCACCAACACACATTTCACAGTCATTTCACGCATAGTAGGATTGAAAAAACCGGGGGATGAAGTTGGGACAGTGAAGGGCATAAGAATAAAGCAAAACATCAATAAGAAGACGCCAAGAACACACCATTGACAGATATTTTCACATCACGTTTCTCATCAAACTGGTCCGGTATGTTTTTTTTTCTGGTGGAAAACATCTTCCAAAAATGTGACCTAATAAATTAGGACTCGTAATCCTGGTGCACGCAGTTTTCCCACAGTGCCGCACAAAAAAAAAGCCATCCATTGTAGGTATTAGACAGTTGCTAGTCATACACAGGAGGATCCGTGTGCGATCGCAGATTCGCCACCTCGCGCCGCAGATCCTCGACCTCCATTCGCAAGTCCGTATTCCCGGAAGTGGACGTAGCTCCCGAGACCGAAGGCGAGACAGGGGAAGTGACGTTGCTTCCTTCACTCGCAAGCGGTACATCTTGCATTTTTCCACCGTGGTAGCGCAGAGGTGCGGGCTGTTCTGGGGAGGTGGCACTCGGTGGAAGTGCTGAGACGGGATATGCATAAAGACGCTCCTCATATGGCACTGGTGCCGGCATACCCTCTTCCTGGTGAATAGAACGACGTTGGGCTCGCAGAAATATGCCAAGACCGACGAGCAGACCAACGCCGACAACGCTGACAACGGTTCCCACGACGGCGCCAGCAATCTGGGCCTTCCCTGGGTGGTGGGGTGAATCATTTGAAGGGATGGTGACAGTTTGGTCGGGAAGGCTTGAGAATGGGGACGTTGAGCGTAAATGAGGGGGGAAGTATATGAAGAGACAGCGTACTTGAGAGCCAGAATCGAAAACATTGCACCTTGCGCCGGACTGCAGTGAATGTGTCAGAATTGAGCCGCAAGTCCTGGGTCTGACGCACCTCGCGAATCCGTTGGGATACATTCCCGCCCCAGGTCCCTTCCCATTCTTAACACTGTAAAGAGTCGGGAATGCTCCCTCGGAGGTGTTCGATGAAGCCCTTTTGTGCACCATCGATATAAGGATATCGCGGGACATCGAGTCGGCGGTAGACGCCGCAGCAAATAGCGTCCAGTCTACGAGAATTGGTCGATATCTCCTGAACGTAAAGGGAAGCACTTACCGGATCGAGTATTGGAGTTGCTGTCACTGCTCAGTGGAATACCGAACGGGAAGACTAATTAAGATCAGAGTCGATTGAGGAATCCGGTTTGTCCGTGATTTGAGCCTTACTGGTGTTCGCCTGGGCGGAAATGAAGGTCGACTGGAGCGCGTACACCTATGACTCGAGTCAGCCTGTAGTCCAACCCTCAGCGGTAGCGGATGTACTGAATCCGGAATCCCATTCTGATGAAGGAGCCGGTCACCGATGAGATTATACATGAGGCCAGTAGAGTTCGAGGTTTGGTATGTCCACCGAAGATGGTCGGACGACGAAGTACGACTAATCCATTGTTCTGTAAGATTGTTTGCGGTGGTCTGGCAAATCACAGTATCAACAAAAAACAAATATAGGAAGAAAAATCAACAAAACCTCGTACTTCTCCGCATCCATCGATTGCCCCATGATTTGGCTAATCTCAGCCATTGCGCGGATGCCGATGATTCCTTTAATCGCCAGGTTGGTGAGATTCCCGTGGTTCTGATTGAGCGAGTCAAATCGCGCGTCGGCTGGTGTCCTATATGCAGTACTTGGTTTTGGAACGAGTATGAAATGGAATGGCGTACTGCTGCGAGGTATCCAAGGCATCGGTGACGAGATAATTTGCCCACGTTGTGAGGAGTGGGTACTATGGGTGAATAGGATAGATCAGATCTTCTCCACATGCTAAGGATGATCGACCCACATAGCGACTGAGCAAGGAACCGTCCCCGGATATTCGCGCATGCGCCAGGACAACAATTAGCATGTCCCCAGTGTCTGAGTGATATATATTTAACAGTGAGCAACAAAGCAAATGACAACGTACTTTCGATGCCAGAGACTGTATTTTCCATAGAGTTACCGGGGGCATCTGGATAGGTACTGCCTGAAGATGTGTTATCAAGAAATTAAACATCTTTCGTACTCAATACCTAGATCTGACGCAGCGTATGGTTGGCTATACGATGATGTATTTTGGAACATCAATAGGGGCTCCAGAAGCGTCCGCCCTATATTCGCGTTGAAATAAAGAAAGGCCGGAAAGGCTGCATATATCGTCTCCACGGGATTGACGCGTCTGGTAGTCGATTAATAAGACCTGACGTCAGATTTCGAATAAACGTACTGGCTGTTTCCAAGATCCTTCATGAATCCTTGAACGTCCGAGTGGTTCCATTCGCCGTCGGCGGTCTTCCCCATAGTAATCTCCACACCTGCCATGGCCTGCCGAGTCGCAATGGACACCAGGTCGCTGTACTCCTGCGAAACAGCGTTGGCGTCTTTCAGGACACACGAATCCAGCGTATCAGCACGCGTTCGAGCCGAAGCAAAGTCGACAATGAACGCGTCGATCTGTAGGTCAAGTCAATGACCTCACCCATGAGTTATAGCGCACACAGCACGCACCGCATCGTCCATGGTGGAATACTGGGACCAAAAGTAGGATTTTCGTGCTACTCCGAACGCGGTAACAACAGGGTCCCTGACGAGCCCTATCGCCCACATTACGCTGTATATGTGGTCGGTCTGACCCAGATCGACCGCAAGCGCCAGGACAGGGGACTTTCCGTTCGATACAGGCCCCGTTTGAGCGGTCAAATCAGAGGTCAATATGAATTCATTGTCTGGGTCGGCAAACTGCCCACGAAGAGCCTGATCAGTTCCGATGACCGTCAGTTGCCCGAGCGGTTGCTGAGAAGCTCGAAATTTAGCGATAAAAAGACGATGGTAAGGGATGAAACACACCTGTGGCATCCCAAAATATACTGTCGAATCCTCCGCAATATCACCAAACGTCGAGATGGGGACCTGAGGGCTGAATTGGTGATAGACGGTGTTATACGTGGTTCGTTTGCTCCATTTGACAATAGTATCATCCTCGTTGGTGACCCACTCTGTTGAGGGTTAGGATCTGCAATATGGACGAGAAAGTAGCCATTTACCGGCGCTTATATCAGCATAGAGCTGTATGGAATGCGTTTTGCCGTCGGTGGAAGCGCCATCGACGTACATGTAACTGAAAGGGAAGGATTGCCGGACCCAGTCGTCTGGCTGAAAGAGATATAAATGAATAAGAGTCTAAAGAAGAATCAGCTTTCCTCGCACCTCGACGGGACTCAAAAATGTTATGTTCAGAAGCATCGGCCCAGCCTTCACACTAATTATTGTGCGGGTAGGCGTGATCTCGGTTTGGAGCCAAGTACTCGGATTACCAGGCACCGGGGCTCCCAGCCAATGCCAGGCCACGCCGTCGACCTTGATGTATCCAGCCCATCCAAGAGTCTGTATGTATATCGGCGCAATGAGCACAGAGGTCCAGCACAGCTCGAGATAATACATACACGTTGGGTGTTCCAAGCAAAGGGCCATGCAGTAGCGGGAGTCGTGGTACTACGCGAATCGACCCAACAATTAAATGTGGGCGACCGTACGGCGAGCGGGACAGTTGAAAGGAAGAAGGTTTGTTGGGCATTGACTTGGATGGAAGGAAAGACCACAGGGGAAGGGAGAGGAGCAATATCGAGAGTGGGAGGGTGAGCATTATCGGTGGACGATCATGAGCTGTCTGCGGGGCGAGATGGAGGGAGAAGAAGCCGTGGGTGTCGTTCGGTGATGAACGTTACCTGGGCCGAATATGAATAGTACCACCTGTCAGGTCCCGAGATGGCAGCATCGCTTCAGCCACTGAGGTGGTAGTGCTGTGGTAGTGCATTGGTCGAACTCGGGAGAAGATCGGATTTCTGATGGACAGGTCGGATCACTCAGAACTACGGTGCCTTAGGAGTGAGCTCGGAACAATTCGGACTGCACATAAATATACCTAATTGAGCGCGCTTTTTCGGTGCGCGGCGCGCCCTTTTGAACCTCCGGATGTGATGCTGCCCATGCCAACTTGAAACACACCCCAATATGGCCAAAAAATGCCGCCTAGTTCCCCGTCTGCACACGAGGTTGCGAATCCCGTTTGTCTTATCTGACACTTTCGATTTATCTCCCAATTAAATCTATTTACCGGGCCCAGACCGTCTCAGAAGCCGCGGAGTTTGGATGATCAAGCCCGAACCTCCGACCAACCTCCGACTCGTGTTTGTGGGATACAGCGCGCTGGTGAAATCAGAACAGCCCCGGCGCCCACTAGCTTTGAACGGGCAAGGTTTGCGATGGCGGTAGGGGAGCATTGCGGGCAGGGGGAATAATTTCCAGAGAGACCAGAGGCTTGCTTTATACTGGGACCGAACTTGAACATCGCCGATAATATTCAAAAATTTGACAAAGTCAGCGCGAGAGATTCCTCAGGGTTCCATAACAGTCCAAATTTATTCTAGGTCAGGCGACAGACATGTTGGCTGGTATCCAGCGGAAAGAGAATGCCCAGGGAGTTTATTGGAAGCAAAGACGCCGCATTGCTGATGCGCCATCAATGTTTGGCAAGTGCAGCAGAGTGCAGCAACACAGGTCCACATAAAGGTGCACCGGGGGCGGACGGCGCGCCACGGAACCTAATGTGGCCGTTTACGTAGTACATTACATACTACAGAAACCTTACAGAACCCCCATCAAGATGACCTGCCCATCATCTTCTCCCGAGTTCGACCATTGCACTATTTACCGTCAGCCACTTGCCGTGAATTCTAGCCGGGATGGGATTGCCTAATTTTCGTAATCCGGCTCAAAGGGTGGAGCGGTCCTCCACAGCCCGCGGTCGACGGAAAGTGCCACTGACCAAATTGTAGTACCACGAACAAGCTATATAATCTCATGGGGAAATTCCGAATGCGGCTTGGTAGAACAGAGCGGTCGATTCAGACTTCAGAGCACAGGTCTCTGAGAAGATCTCGCGAAAATTAATTCTGCTCGGCTGTGCTGATCGACGTGAAGAGTATGGGAAGGTTGTTGTTCGCCTGAAACACGGAAGTACCTCTATATTTAAGCAGGAGATCCGACCGCAGGAATCCTTCTTGATCGGAGTCCTTGCGAAGTACATGCGGAGCTGTGGGTTACAATCGGAAACTGTCAAGTCGTGCAGATATTACAAGGTCATCGCCATCCGAGTCGAAGCCACGAAGTTATTGCCGCCTTACACAACAGGATGTGAAATCATCCACAATTCCCGATATATAAAATAAGACGAACCTCATATCAAGTAACGGGATAGCGTAAATGTCCCCCAGCGGCAGATTGCCTCCCAACAGACGCGCTTTCGCAATCTGCGCAAACGCGACAATCTCGCCCTCCTCCATGTTCCCGGCTAGGACGTCCGGAATTGTCGAAAAGTTCCCATTTAGTGCGTGCAAGGCGCCGAGCGCATTGTGCGCCCATGTGCGACACGTCCACGCAGGATTGTTCTGAATCAAAGGTACAGCGCGGCACGTTTGATCGATCAGTGCGCACAGGTGCGACCAGGTGTCAAAGGACCTGTTGGACGCGAGTTTTGCGACGAGAGCGCGCGCTACGAGTTTCATATCCAGTAGGGGGTCGACAAGGTCACAGCGATACCGCCATGGTACTGGCAGCACGCCGTCCCAGGACGCATGGATGGTGTTGGCGGCGTCGTATCGCATCGAGTCTTTTGTGCCAGGGATTTCTGCCTTTGGCGCGAGCGTGATGGCCCAGTAGAAGTTGTCCTTGTTCTGGCGATATAGCAAGCTGATATACAGCCTAGGTTTGTTCCGCCCTTTCACTTTAATGCGCCGCTTCGCCATTGCGTGATGGTGGTGTGGATGGAACCGTGTATGCTGGTAGTATTGTGCACTGTGTACTTGGACTGTAGGCCAATGCTTCGCATGGCAATACAAGTCCACAGTCCCGGGAATTCACATGCCCATCAAATGTTAATAATGTATGTACAGTATGTTATTGAACACTAATTCAAAAAGAAAAAAATTGGACCAGAGGAGGAGGGCTGCCCGGATGGCTACCATATATATATATTCAGCAACAATATCGCGCCACAGTATTATTGCCTAAGAACCAGATACCGCATAAATAGTAAGGATTGCATTATCCCCTGAATTATAATGAGTAACTTCCCATAGCGATAGATATATTCTCTGAGTATTTTGCCGAGACAGATGTCAGGATCCCATCAGTTCCAGCACCCGCAAACACAGACTTTATTCCAAAACTCCCAGAATCTGTACAGGGGGTAGCTACCCCCCGAACAGATCTAATACTCAATGAATAAAGTTTGCTTGGCTGGTTTGGGCTAGTGCCTTGCTTTACGAAGTGTGACTTGGGCCAAATTCACTTCCAATGATTGAGGTTAGTGCACGGGAATTTTTCAATCCCATGTGAGCTTCCTGTCCTTTTAAATATGTGGGTGCCCGAAGTGCAATTTATATGTTAATCTTCAGCTTTGGCTCGTCCAGATTGATCTCATCACTGGCACCTTCAACAAAGCTTAGGGATAATCTAGCAAAATAATCTATGGCTATGGGAAGTCACCCAATGAAGACCAGACAGAGATGAAATAGATGCCAAAGTGCCCTCATAGACAGAGGTGCTCTTAGCCGTGATGCCATCGTGGAACCACACATCTTCACACGAGTCAACTATCCTACTCCTAAAATGTGAGCCCCCATGATATACTACACCCCTCAAACACGATACAACATCCTCGCCATCAGCACGAGGGAAAGTCAAATAGGGATCCAGTGCATTTGGGTGACTTCCCGTAAGATAAATATATTTCTACAGATTATTTTGAGGCCATTTTCGGACATCCCGAGACAGCCCATCGGCCTTGGATCTCGCGGAATATCCTGTTGACCATCGAATGGAATTAAAATCTGGTTGGGGGGTAGCTACCCCCCTACAGATATAAATGATAGTTGAATAGTGCTTTCGGCCACTTCCTCCGACCTTGTGCCGCGCCGTGGCCTAAATGGGGTGCTCGTGGACATCAACTGTTGCCTTCTTTGCTTCAAGTTACCTTGTGCTCCCTTGCACGGCAGATGAACTCAGACCTGTCTTGACCTCTTTGATATGCTGCTCAATTCACTGAATCCATTTTCTATGAACTTGGCTGAACAAGTCTCAGGCTAAGATCCCAGGGTGTTGCACGAGATGTACATCATAATCTTCTCCCCGTAAATTGCCTCAGTATCTATTATACAGTCAGAAAAATATCATTTTCCCCGGTTTCCTGCAGCCAATTTCTACACGAAATTGTGGAGAGTTCGCATATTGTAAAGATGTAGTTCACACCGCATCCGGCACGTTTAGGGCCTCGTTTTAAATGAAAACATGGAACTTGGGTAGTAGGGCCGCAGCGTTGCCCGGCAAAACTTGTACTTATATTTGTTCTTAGTTCAATTGACTCTCGCACAGAGTGGTTACTAGAAGGTGTTTTATGGTCGAAATATGAGCCCGAATTCTCATTAATGTACTCTAAACAAAAACATGTAGCTTCGGTGGACTTGGAAGTGGTGCTGGGTTTGATTAGTTTAATATGTCTCTATAAATCCCGGCGCCAAAACGGCGAAACATTGAGTCAAAAGGGGCACTATCAGTGGGTATTTTATACGCTTTAAAGACATGGCTTCCGAGTGCCTTGGGGTATAAAATATATAATACCCTAGCTTGTTTAATACGGCATTCTAAACCCAGCACTACTCGGAAGGCAAAGAAAACTGTAACATGCATTATTATAGTCTAGCCTTTCCTCCTCTTTATTCTGGCCTGTCAAGGTTGCCTGCGGCTAGACTCGCTACCAGTCGCTTACGAAGCTGATCTGACAGACGAGTCACGGGAGAAAGAGATCAGCTTCACTAAGCGACTGGGCCATCTGGTCCCGATTATGGCAGGCCCCGCCAAATATGAGTTGGGACTTAGAAAAATCTTTTGGAAGAAAAAATAAAAGTTTCTTGGATTTTGTATCTGAGGCCCCTCGATTTTTTTTTTTTTTTCTAGTCCAAAAACCGGCGAGACACGACTGTTTCTTGATTTGATCTGTCTATTTTTACAATGATCATGATGTTTCCTGCGCAAAGATGACCCACAGCAGCTTGAATTCAACACGGCAAACCATTCAACGAGTGCTATTAGGGTTACAATCTTCATCAAGCTATAACCTTAATTCAAAGCTTTTCCCGTCGTTTTGAGTAAAATACACCCAAGATAATTAGCCGATGTCACGCGGTACCCCTCAGATCCCTGGTTTTTGCGTCAAAAAAAAAAAAAAAATTTTAGGGGCCCCGAAACTAAAATACAAAAAACTTTCATTTTTTCTTCCAAAAAATTTTTCTAAGTCTCAACTCATATTTGGCGGGGCCTGCCAAAACCGGGACCAGATGTCCCAGCCGCTTCGCCATTTAGTGATCAGCGCAGCCACGTGGTTGGCGAACGCGGTTGGTCACGAGCCTAGCCTGCGGCCTGAGTCTTCTAGATGTATTGTATATAGGATAAATTTGTAAATGAGAGCTCGTCGGAGGCTACCATGCCGAAGCAGCGACCGGGGTCCGGTGCGATGATCCATATAGATTGAGCTGTATATAGATCTCGGAAATCTAGTTACCCGATTAACCGGTAGACAAAAAGTTTTTTTGAGAAGATGACTCGGTGAAAAATCCATCAATGATCTCAAAATAACATGAACAATGACACAGCCGCTATTTTCAATACGATTTTTTGAATGGAAATTAAGCATAGCGACTAATTTCAATAGCACAGCCCCTAAAAAGTCCCTCAACGTTTCGGGCATAACACAGGAAAAAATCGATGATTTTGCTGATCGAGCATTCTGAAAGAGACGAGACTTATTACATAAGTACTCGTAACATAAGTACTCGTAACCTCATCGGCATCAATGATGGGAAACTTGAACGCCACATCTCAGGGAGCGCTGCTTCCTCAACTATGTACCATATGGACCGGTGTGCGCTCAACAATGTTTTAATACAATTAGGCGCCCTCATCTATTGAGTCCGCAGACAGCTTTTGTGGATAGATGGTTCCTGCAGTTCGGATCTCTCACCGCATTTAATAATACACTTTGTCCATTGACGCCATCCCGATTCAACAGCAACAGATCTCGCGAAGATCCCGCAGTATTATTGCGCAGCCAAGGGGCTATGACCACAGCACCTCGGCCATCCCTGAGGACGACCCCATGGACGACTATGACGAAGACAGACGTTTGCTTGCCGAACGCGCAGCACTTCTGGCCGAACGCGCCGCACTTCTGGCCGAACGCGCCCTTCTGGCCGAACGCGCCGCACTTCTGGCCGAACGCGCCGCACTTCAGGCCCAAGCGCAGGTCGTCTTCGATTGCGGCATTTGCTTCGACAAGTATCCCGAGGACGTTGTCGCCCGCGTCTCGGGCTGCGCGCATGAATTTTGCAGGGACTGCCTCCGCGGTTATGTGGTATCCAAGCTCACTGAAAAGCTCTTCCCAATTTTCTGTCCCATATGCGTGGCAGACAATACACGCGCGGAGCCTAGGTGTGAGTCATTTTATTACTTCATTTCTGCACAAAACTGACAGCGAGTTGCTAGCGATCACCGACGAGCTTGTCCAAACGCTCGGACTCAATGACGACCAATACCGAGTCCTGCAGGAGCTGCAAATCGCTGCGCTGTCTATCTTGCTCCAGTGCCGAAAGTGCGTCCATGACCGTCAGTATTTCGCGTCTGTTGTGCTTACCTGGCCCACAGATGCAAGAACTCTGTGTTTGTTGACCGGTCGGACTACGAGGCGGCGCCGATGATCGTGTGTCCTTTGCCGCGCTGCAATCATGCTTGGTGTAAGGCATGCCAGCAAACCATTGATGTCGGCGGCCCCAAGCACTCGTGCGATGGCTCATTGGAGCTGGGAGATCTCGTGAAACGCAGAGGATGGAAGCACTGTCCAGGTAAATATAATACACAAATATACCTTACTTTGACCGACAGAGTTATTTCTTACTTAGGCTGTAAGACAGTGTTTCAGAAAAAGTCTGGGTGCAATCATATGACGGCGAGCCAATTTCTATACCGCCACCACCGACGCTGAGACTTGGATTTGCAGTGTCCTTCTCCCGGTTGCTCGACCCACTTCTGTTATCTGTGTGGGGTATCGATCGTGCGTTCAGTTCTTCCACGGGAGATCAAGGCAGCGGTATCCGCCCATTATCAGCGTTGCAGCTTATAGTAGGCGCAAGTTCCTGGTGCACCAGATGTGATGACATGGAAGTTGTACTGTTCCAAACAAGTAATAATTTGTCCAAGATATCTTACCCTTAAGCCGTGCTACATGCAGGACCACATCACAGTGGGTAAAATACATTAGCTCACTGTGTAGGCGTGGTATCATCTCAAACTTTTATTTACTTGATTTGAACAACTGTAACGAAGTAAAGGCTGCTTACAATTGTAGAATTGAATGGTTCCCATCTGCAAGACTTTCTTGATGGCTCATTCCTGAGCTTATCAGATATATAGGTTCTTTCGGCTTTCTCGGGTAGTATTTAGGACATATCACCATGTTGAATCCGAAGTGGAGTAATATTTGGATCCGGATTGAAGGTGTATGAGGGTTGCCAAAGGCATCACACTTTTGTAGCGGGGAAATAACACGGATATGCAAGACAAATCAAAATGCCCCTTGTGATTTTCCAGTGATCTCTGATATTCTTGGGTCCCTCTACAAATTAGGTAGCGTGTTCCATCCCTCCTCTGCTTTTTTCCTGAGCGGAACGGACTTGAATCGATGGCAAAAATCTAAAATCTGACAGATCACGATCGTCTTACGATGAGGGTGATCGATAGTAGTGTAAATGTTCAATGCATTGGAACTGAGATAAGAAATTGCTGACCTCGCATTTGATTTGGGAGTCTTGTCTTCGTGGTTGAATTCCAACCATGACTCTACTATGTAGTAGGTAAATGTAATATTAGAATAGAATTTAGGCTTGAACATTCAACAAGTAATTACTGACCTCGCTCACATTTATATAATTCACCACGCAGTCAGTAAAGGTATCGCAAACGTGGCCGAAGAGGTACCTAGGACTGAAGTAATGGGTAGTCAGTCACTTGGTCTTCAACCTTTGAGGACAGAAGGCAGAATCACACTCGGATCTCATCCTAAATTAATTGAAATAATGGCTAGTCAGCCAGTATAGGTAACATTATAAGTGGAGTTGAGCAGCTGGAAACAGTCTTGGATGTGTGGTTGAATTGCCATTCATGACTCACCCGTGTAATAAGGCAGCATTAGAATCCAATTTCGACGTGAATAAAAATTACCGACCTCGCACTTGATTCAGAAAAACATCTGGGGTTTGTGGTTGAACAACTGGACAGCGTAGTGGGTAAATATTTAATGTTCAAGGCACTTGAATGGATTTTCAATTTGAATAAGAAATTACTGCCTTCACATTTGATTCAGCGCGCAGTAAGTCCCGGTAGTATATGTGGTGATAGGGTAGGACCATATCGAGGAGTGAAGTAGGTACATAGATGTTCAATGCATTCTAGTAGAATTTCAACATGCACAAAAAATTACCGACCTTGTATTTAATTGGGCACGCGGTCAGTCTCAGTGTCACTGCAATTCAAATAAGGATTACATGCCATGTAGTAATTATAAGGCAGCTTCGTAGTTGGGTTAGACTAAAAGTTTAGTGTGAATAGGATGCAGGCCAGAAGCTGTGAGAAGATGTTGTAATTATCAGTGCCAGGCATCACAAAATTGAAATGCAGAAAATATCTTTTCGATCCAGTATTTCTCGGGCCATGTGATGAAAAGAACCCGTGAACATGTATTTCATATATTTCACAATTTTAGTCACACTTCAAGTGCCGCGTCAATGGCATAGCCACCGCCGCGTCAATCACCGTTGTGTGGTGCTTTCACCTAGGCCGAGTGGGAAAAGGAACATTTGAGATGCCACAGCATCGATGCGCAGAAACGCGGCAGTGACGCGCACGCGCACTGACGCGGCAGAGGCGCGCACTGACGCGGCACAACGCGCACCTGACGCGGCAATGGCTCTATTCGAAAACTTCTTTTAAGTACCCAGAACGAAAGAATAAGCCTCACAACCAGCGAGTCAGTACGAGGCTAGCAGAAGTACTAACTTATAAGCTAAAGTCGCCGATATTTTTGTCACATCTGCTGTAAATCATGGCAGGTATGGTCAACATTAGCTTCACAATGGTCCTGCATATGTTTAGAGGTCTATAAATCTTATTCCGCAAAGGTCTGAGTGGTTTTAGTCATGCCGCGTCAGTGCCGCGTCACTGTGTGTCAGCCGCGTCAAAATATCCTGACCCCATAAATACTACTAAGGTGTCACTCAAGCGCAATCCGGCCTATATTTAAACCACCGAGAACTTGCGCAGGGTAGTAACAGTGGAATGGAGGGATTTACTGTTAGACAAGTTCTCGCGGTTCTTTTTTGGTTCGTGAACGCGGCACCCGGCCATACTTGGTCCAGCACGTCCAGAAATCATAGTTTAAGACATTGAAGAGCCACCCGCCAACAGGGGGCAATCACAATCACTTCATGTTTACCAAAACTTCTCGTTATGGAAACAAACCTGAGTTTGAAACTGAGCTCACTGTCTAATTTTTCACCATATCTGCAAGCACCAAGGTGTAAATGCTGAACTTGAAAGATGGCGAGAAAATATATGAAAGGGAAGGAACTAAATATGAATCCCACGCCGGAAATCCTCCTCCACCTCATTCTTCTCCACCGTTTGAGTCCAACTCAAATCAATTATAGCCGGCAGTTGAGATTGATGTTGAATTTCAATCAGATTATATAAATATTCCACATCTTCAATTATATGAACCAATGTCATATAGGGGTTTTCACTCTTGGTATGTTAACGTACGGTTGTCGGCCACCAACGGAGAACGTGGGCTCCGCGAGTCTTGGCTCCCGCGATTCATAGATCATGATGTATATCTAAAGAAGCTGATATTCTAGGAAGGAAGGAAGGAGTTTCTCAAGACTCTCAGCGGACCAGAATTGGTTCAATGAGACTCTGCGATGCCCTTGGATCTGCCGCCGAGGCTTCCCCTAGGCCTCCCGAGACTTTTTTCCTTAGGCTGTGCTGTGGTTGCGTATAAAAAAAATCAAAATAACGGCCGAACTTCGGAAGGAACATGTCAGGTGTCAGTCGGAGTTCTAACTACGATCAAAAAACGCTGAAAGGACGTCAACAACAAGAACGAATCCTAAAAGATATTAGGACTCGTAATAACGACAACTTCAAGACATCACACTGAATTTGATGCAAAATTTTCGCGGGTACGGCGGTTACAAGAATGAGCCTTAACTAAAGTTAGACTCGTAACTCCAACCAGATACTTGATCCAGCAGCTCAATTTGATGCCTGCTCTACCATGCCCAGCAACATTACGCTACATGATCTTGAAAATGCACTCTCGAGACTCGTTGCCGACATGTTCTGGATTCGTGAGTTGGCACACTATGTTATACTGCAACTGACCTGATTTGAGTTCGCCAGTTGGTCACAATACACCTGCGCCAGCTTACCTCTACAATGGGACTCCGGTCAACAAGACTAGCACTGAAATAATCTACCATGCAACCCCAGTAAACACCACCGCTCCTGTCTTACTCCAAGGACAAGCCACAGTTGCAGAAGCATATCAGCTGGGACGTCTAAATGTACGTATATCGAGTCTGTATATTCCTTTACGTCTCACTAATCGTCCAATAACAGTTGAGTATAACTGCGGTATGACCTTCATTTTCCGACTTCTCTTGTCCCGATGCTGATCAAATAGCAGATCGCTGCCGGCTTGGCGGCGTCCTTGATGCTTTTACTCGTTTCTCTACTGTTTATCGATCTCCGAAGGCCCGCTACCAGGGAGGGTGAATTGGAAGTTGATGGAACGGGGGTCCTTCATATGATATGGCTGTATCGCAACCATCCCAAGCTTGATACTCGGTTGGAGCAGGTTGAACATCCGACCGATGAGAATCTGTGCGAGGCAGGGATGGTGCGGACGAGTTTTGTGGTGGGAGGCTTGCAACCGCGAGGAAAATTGGATCAATAGTTGGATGTATGGCCAAGAGATATCAGATGAATTCATAAATGCACCCAACACACTTCCTCAGCACGAATCTCCCTCTTTATAAAAGTGAGCCTGCCTGTCCGAAAAAATGGACATCTCAAGGTTGTCTCAAGGGATTTATTTTGCTGAAGGTGACCTACTTGCTTCGGGTTGGCTACGCGCGGAGTCGAGCCGCTTTTTTCTCAACCGCTGAGAAGAATGGATAAATTTGCCATTGGTGGAGAGATGTTTATGTTGGACTCGTTAGAGGCAAGTTGGAGGCGATTGCAGTCAGTTAATTAAACTTAGTTTCGGAGTGAAAGGAGTGCCCGGGATTCGGCGTAGTGTTCTAAATTAAGCCAGGGCGGAAGTAAGACTGCGAAGGTATTGCTTTGAGGGAGAGAAGGAGGGTGTTTGCAAAAAGGCGACATTCGGCCCGCTCCATCCCGACGGTCCGGATATACCATGCCGCCTCACGGCATAAGATATCAGACAAATATCAGACTACGATTGACGATAATGGGAAGAGGATCTTCTCCACCACCAATGGCTGCCACTATAGGACTTGCGATTCTCGGTGCTGGCATTTTCGCCACTGAAGGTGAACAAGAGACTGACTCGATCGACTCAGGGCGCCTAATATCCTTCGAAAATAGCCCATCTTCCGGCCCTCAAAGCGTTGGGGAGTGATGCGCCCCCCTTGCGTGCGGTGTATTCGCGCTCCGAGAAAAGCTCGCACGAATTCTCCGATGCCGCCGCCGCCGCTTTAGGTTTACAACAGCCCCCCGCGATCTACCACGATGCGTCCCCCTCAGCGAACCTCGACGCGCTCCTCGCACGGGCGGATATCACGGCGGTCATCGTCGTGCTCCCCATCACCCTGCAGCCAAGCATAATACTCAAGGCACTCGCAGCGGGGAAGCATGTCCTCAGCGAAAAGCCCGTCGCGCCCGACGTCGCCGGAGGACTCAGTCTCATCAAGACTTACAACGAGACGTACAAGCAGAATAATCTGGTTTGGCGCGTAGCGGAGAATTTCGAGGCCGAGCCAGGGTTCCGCGCTGCCGGCGCTGCTATTGCCGCAGGCAAAATCGGCAAAGTTAATTTCTTCAAGGCGGTTGTAGTGAACCACATCGACATCAATAACAATTATTACAAGACACCATGGCGCACAGTGCCAGATGTGGGTGCCTATGTTTTAGTTTTACCTGTTTTTATCTGACGGTTGACATCGCAGTATCAAGGAGGGTTTTTGGTATGTCCTTATCCTTGTCCTATTGGCAAACGCAACTAATTAGCCTCTAGCTTGACGGAGGTGTTGTATGTTTCTCCCTTATTTCTTGCTCTTCCAGGCCTCACTGGATTATTATTTGATAGCACACAGTTGCTGCCTTGCGGGTCATGCTTCCGCAGGACTTGACCCACCTCTCAGGCATTGCGTCGCTCAACTTCGACCACCTCAAGCCGCACGATACGATCCACGTCGTCGCCAAGAGTGGATCCTCCTTCCACGGAATCGTCGACCTCTCCTTTGGCTCGCCGACCAAGTCCGTCCCGTCGGCGGACCTTTTCACTGTGACGGGCTCCGAAGGATGGCTTTCAGTTAATTTTGTCAGAGCCGAGGGGAAACCAACATTGATCCGCATAATTATTAAGCGCGCGGTCAAAGTCGAGGGGAAGCCAACCGAGGAAGAGGAGGAGGTGATCGATACCCCTACAAAGGGCGTGGAGGCCGAGATGGCCGGTTTCTTTGAATCCATCACGGGAAAGAAAACGTTGGATCTGGGCGATCCCTTGGAGGCGCTCAAAGATGTCGCGTTTATCCAGGCGGCTTTGAACAGCGACGGGGAACCAGTCGATCTTGTCAAGTTGGTGTCGTGAAGAAAGCTATTTGTATGTTATGTAAATGTATTACTTTGGCACGTAAATTATAAGCCAGGCTAGTATTACGCTAAATTCTAATTTTTCTGTGTGATGAGACTACGGAAAGATTCCTGAAACTGCGAGATAAACTTCTCCACAAACTCTGCTTCAACACTGACGTCCCCCCAGCCCACAGAAATGTTCAGCGCTCCACCAGGGTCCCCGACGACATTTATCTTTATAGCGGCCCCGCTCACGGCATCGCAGTGCACAAAATAAATGCTATCCATCCTCCACTTCCCCTCTGCTGCAGGCACATTAAATCGACCAAGATTCGAGAGGTAAAGCCCAGCCTGCCGCTTTGTTCCGAGATATTTCTTCATGTATGCTGTGTAGTTTCCGAACAGGAATGCGATCATCCCGATGATCCCCCGCGCACTGGACTTCTGCGTCTGCAATTCGGCTGCATACTGCGCAGCTGCGTCCCAAGAGAATGTAGGGTCTATGGGTGGAGTTGTGGCATGCATGGAGGCGTAGTCGCCCATTTCGCTGTCCGGGATATTGGCGGCGCCTCGCACGGAAACGGCGACGACGGCGGAGATCGCCTTGTAGTGCGTCGAAACCATGCGGGATAGTGTGGCGACGGCGAGGTAATGGAGGGCGGATGATATAGTTGCGCGGTGCGCGCGACAGGCGGCGAGAAAAGCTGCTGCTTCACGGGGGGCGAATGATATTAGACGGATATTTGGTCGAAGCGGGCCGACTGTTTTCGGCACGTCATTCCCTGTCCATACGAACTTGGCTGCGGAGGCAGGAGCGAGTAGTAGCTTCCACAGGTCGCCGATGATCCGATGCGCTGAGGGCCTCACGTTCGTGACGCTTTCGAGTGGTGGCAAAAGAGGAATGTCGGGGGGTTGGACAGTGAAGGAATCACTCCCAGTTTGAGGATTTTGCAGCGCCTGGAACAGGGAGGCATGGAAAGCGAGGCCGCTCAATCCATCTCCGATGGCGTGGTGGAAGGCAAATATAACCGTATCATCACCCAGTACCGCGATGCGCCAAAGAGGAAGATCTGACTCGACGTCAAAACCTCGCGCGAGCTGGCCTTCCAGTTCTGTTTGAATATCCTTCTCGTCAGAAAACTCGACGACGCGAGTCAAATCAATGCTCCGTAATCTTGAAAACACCCTTTTGGAGGTGGATTTGCCAGTGCCCTCTAGCTTCACACCGAGCGGAGCAAGTTTGTGTATCACCTGCTGGAGGGCAGAGAAGAGGACCTCTCTGCTCAAAATGGCCCGATCCTCTGCTGTATATTTAACAAAGGTAATAATGCAAGAATCGAGTCCCAAAGAATGCCGGGCTTCGTGAAAGCGCTCAAGGAGCCCTGCGGAAAATCGATTCCTGACACGAAGAGAAAGCAGGATACTTACCGAGTGGTCGGAGACGAATATTACCCGCCATTCGACTGTTGAAAGCAAGGAAGGCAAGTCAGTCGAGACTGTCGATTCTATTTAAATTGGGTGTACAGCCGCGTAGCCGGGGAGCCGAGATGAGTGTTTCACTAAGGACGGTATGTGGATTGGTCGACTATATGCTGTGTAAAGTAAATTGTGTACCTGAAACACCGTCCAAGAGAAAGAATGGATACAGAAGGTTTCCCCAATATCGAATGACTGTATGGCTGGGGCGCTCAGCCGACAAGTAGTTGCAGACCACGCAGCTGAGAGTTGGCCATCAATTTGGGGAACCGGAGTTTTGTAGCATGTCCCGGCCTGAGAGGGCGCCCAGCGCCCAGCACGGGCAGGCACGGAAGAGCTGTCTGAGGTCGGCGTGATCCGGGGCCGCAACGGGACTGGAGATTTGAGATTACTGATAGCCATCGACCCTGGAGCGAAGCTCGGAGGCTTCCTTAGGCTTCCTTCCAGCTAAGTCAATAAAGATAGACAATTTTCGTTTTCGCGTTGAGTTCGGCAAGAGTTCGGCAAGACCTAAAATTAGATCGTCTCTTGAGCAACGTCATAATCTCTGTGCGCAGAATAACCTTCATGACGAGCCACTCTCCACCAAATAAGCTTCTTGACACATGGGTTGCCGCGTCGTTCCATGGTGAAGGGAAGGAGACAACTCGAATGTGCGGGAAGTTGTGTGAGGACACATTTGTGGAGCTACGCCGGCGGATGCCGAACTCTTGCCGAACTCAACGTGAAAACGAAAATTGTCTATCTTTATTGACTTAGCTGTCAAGGCTGGACGTCGAGAACTCGAAGAACTTTGTGCAGATTGGCACATCTGCTTCAATGGTTTGATTGCCGCATAGTATTGCCGAAAATGTGGGATAAATAAACAAACACGTCTAAGCAACACGCGAGACTACAGATACACCGCGGAACCAACGTCAACGACTCCATATTGAATCCCAAACCCGAAGCAAATAGTAACTGATGGGACGGGACGGGAGATCAAATACTTAGCTGGAAAGAATTGGGCCAAAGTGTCAGTGACAAATCGGTTGTAGAGGCTTTCGCCACGCTTTCCTGTAACTCTGGCAGTGTAAGTACGGCTGTGCGAGAGGTCAATAATTCCAGCGCAGCTCATGGTAACGAGTCTATATACGGACGCTGTTCTTTTATAATATCATGCTAATAGTACAAAGTCAAGAATCGAATCTACTTCAGGTTGAACAATGCTCCCCGTGGCTTCCTCAAAGACTCTGCGAATCCGAGGAAGGTTTCGGCGAGGCGGACCTGCGGAATAATTATGTAAATTTTGTAGTCAACAGCTGCAAAAGGAAAATATCAAACCGTGTCGAGTGCTTCAGAGTAAGATGAAGTGATGGTGGCTTCAGCCGGAGTGAGCGGGTCGCGCGGGGCGTTGGTTTGAACTTCCAGAGCAATCTGGGCCATGCGTCTCAGAACAGAGCTTTGTGCGGCAGATCCGAATGACACGGAATGAAACGAAAGCGGCTTCCTATTGCGAGGGTTATTTCGGAATGAAGTAGCCAAAAGCGGCTCTACATACCCCAGCGCAACAGCAGCACGGCAGAGACTTCGAACGGCTTCGTCGCTGATGCTACATTCCCCGTCGGACAAGAAAATCACCACTGGCGTTCTTGGACTGGAATTAAATTCAGGACCCAACACAAGGTACGCATAAATACCTTTCAGTGCTCCAATGCTGTCGCATAAGGGCTTCTGCACTTGCAATAGCTCCTGTAAAGTTAGTACCTCCACCGGCACCAGTTCCGATAATTTTGTTGAGCAAATCGTCTGGGCTGCTTGCAAAGTCGTTCGCGACGCAGGTGGCCATAGTATGGTCGAATAGAACCACGGTGTAAGCGTCCCTGCGAGCGGCTGCACCTTGACCACCGCTATTCAGGGCCGTGTTGCGAGACATCCAGAATCCATGCAGTGCAGAGTATACAGCGCCAAGTCGGTTGTTAGAATGACGGGCAATTAAAGCGGTTCCTGGGGCATTTCTCAAGGGCTGCCGATCAGTGCAGGCCATAGAACCAGATCTATCAAATAGTTTAAACGCCGGTGTGGTCGGTTTCCCGAATGTCTTCACCTGTCAATCACAAATATACTGCGAAACAAGTGAGGCGTGAATACTACAGAATAAAGTGGTGGCGTACACGTGGAACGCTTGCTGCATCACAGACGGGTTCTTGCAATTAAAGACGTGGCCATCGTGAGAAAGGTATCCCATGCCTGCAGCCTGAGTGGCAGGCGGGTGAAAAATCGGTAGAGAACAATAGGAAGGGTGGGGAGGGTTGGTCGCAGTCCCAGCATGCTCGGTGTCTGGGAGGACTTGAGTGTTAAAAAACGGACAAGCAGTTTGACTAAATATTCCTACCAGGACACATTGCATCGCTGCATGAAACAAAGTTAAACGTGATGAACAACGCGCGGTAGTTGGTTAAGCTCACCATTTGGCAAAGTTGACTTGATCCGGTCGAGAATAAGGGTCTGGTACATAGTGAGAATTAGACGCAAAACATGAATTGATGTTGAGCGCCTACCCCTAAAGCCTGCGGCGCGTGCGTAGAATGTAAATATGAGAACACGATACAAACTTCATAACACACCTGTGCGCCTCCAAAATAGCGAGTGCGAAACCCAATCCTTCGCGCGAGCTGGATGCGGAGTCATCTGGGCAGATAAATGTTGAACTTCTGGTCCGTCGCAAGAAGCGGCATCGTCAGCGCGACAATAATCAACATGAACGTGACGACCCATGTCCTGGCAGACCAGGTTGCACATCATCGGTGCGCCGTCGTCATCCGAGGCAAACTTCCGACCATTGAGTTCCAAAGCGGTTCCTTCAGGACCGTCTACCGCCCAGCGAGTTTTGGACATGGAGCCGTGATGGGTTTCGTGCTCCTGCTGTGAATGTCCTACCGAGAGGTGCGTTCAATGACTTGGTTCTTTGACCAGCGATGGCGCTCACCTCTTGGCAGAGTGCAAAAATACTGACAGCTGTCGCAGCTAAAGTTCAAGTAAGAACGTGCTATGAGAAGACTAGTCATGGATTGATATCTTACCGCGTCTCGCAGAAGTGAAATGGAACTGGATCGGTGCTGTGGTTGTGGGGCCCAGAGTGTTGAAGTTCGCCGGGGGGGATTTGGAACACGCAGGGGAGACGTTTTGCAACTGCAAAGCATCACTACTGGGCGTGGAACACGAATTGGAGAACAAAGTACCTTGGGAATACTGAAGACAATTGAATTTAGACTTTGTCGGCCTTTAAAGACTCGAGCATACCTTGGTATATTGAAAGGTTTCATGGCGCCCGGTAAAGGTTGCTTCGACGGACTGAGGCGCCGTGTCAATCTCGCATATGCCGGCGGCTTGGCAAACAGCGGGGCAATTATGGACTTGGCTATGTTACACAATTAATGAGCCCATCGGTTCGACCGTTGCATATTAACTGACCCGCAGAGGTGAACGGAACTTGCTTGAAGACCATGAAGGTGATCCGAGTCCGAGCAGAGCCGTTTGCAGAGTTGGCAAACAATGGGGCACGCAGATGTGTCGCAAACATGCTGTGTATGCGTCTCATCCCTGAGAGCATTTAAATTTCTAAAATGTAACATAACGAAAGAAAATAAACCATGGAATGGCGCAAGTTCTCGAACACGAGTACTGCTCGGTGCCAACATTTTTCAAATCGCAAGCCTACAAAATATCATGAAGTGAACAAGAGAACTACTCAAGGCGTCACGAACCTCTCCACATTTATGCAGCCGAGCAGAGCACATATGATCCGTGTCTGGATGCCCAGCGATCTAGTTTTTTGAGTGTATGTTAGTCAAAAAACCGTTGAATGAAAAAGCCAACCTTCATGCAATTGCCGAGGCATCCTTGCTTGTCCTTTAGTCCGCAAGGCTCTCCGCAGAGATGGATATCAACAGCGCATCTGACGTAGAAGGTGAGAAATTCGGTGCCAAAAAAAGGTTAAGACTTACATGTGTCGTCCAGCATGGCCACCACTGTTCTCTTCAGTACTCAGGATCTATATGTCATAAGAATGCATGACACGCACGGAAGTCCACATGACTTTTCGACGGTCGGGTGTTCATCCCCGAAATCGCAAATGTGAGGGCACTGGTGTGATGTTCGACAGTTATGAGGGGTATTTGAATCATGTCGACGGCTGAGAAGACACTTGAGTTGGCAGGAAGCACATTGTGTACCGCAGATTTCCACGTTGGCCCTAAGATCCACGATAGTAGTCTCAAATACTCGGCGTAGCATGTCGATGTTGGCGTGACTAGATGTGAAGCGCGATAGGTTGGATGAGATCCACTCATGCACGTGGTGGATCCGCAATTCAGCCAGACCATCGAGGTACGCAGAAAGTCCCACAGCCCATTCGGTATCTGGCTTGTATGGTCTGTTACCGAACTCGGTCCACGAGTTTTGTAGCGTGACAAGCATCTCTTCTCGTCGAGTAGGGGGGGTTTCGGTACTTGAGAGGAAGAACTGCGAGTCGGTGTCGGGTTTCTCAATCAACTCATCTGTATCGAAGTTCTGAATATAGTCTTAGTCAGCCGAAATAGAACCAGATCGAAATAAGTTATATCGACCTTCAGAGGCTCGCTGTCCGGTTCAACCTCATAAAATCCAACCGCCAAAGCTGTATTAAGTCCACCGAGCAACTTGTGAGCTCGATGGGCGACGAGAGTTTCTGCCGTGAAAATTAAATAGATGTTTAGACCACCAACAACAGCCTACGTGAAAGGGAACCCCAATCATTTGCCTGTTTTGAAGAGCTCCAGCAGCGTCGACGAAGAAGGCGAGTAATTAATTACCTTCAGCTTAGCCATGAGTGTCTTGAGGGTGTGTAGGAATTCGCCCGCCGTTCGGTGAGTCACTTCTTGCTTATCTAGCAGACGCTTAACGGCGGGGAACAGCTGATAAAACTGCTTGGATTCGATGACAGGCCACGGAACCTAACCCGTTGTTAGACTGAGGCGGAGACAAACGGTTAACCTAACTTACAATGTTCAATCGGCCTGCGTGGAGCCGAGAAATGAAGTTGGCATCTTGTTCATCCTCGACGATTTTCTAGATAGATGGTGAGAAGAGATTACGAGTGGCTTCATAATCATTTGTATACCTGAAACTTGGTTGAAAATCTGATGAGGAAATAAGTCTTGCTTTGACAATCAAGTGACATGAGCTCACTCTTTGACGATCTCTTTCTTGTCAGATTCAACAACATCCTATCCAATAGTCAGCACGTAGTTCAATCAGCCGCATATGCCAAATATTAACCTTGATAATAATTGTCAATGTAGAGCGGAACAAGGTCGGATTGGCAGCAGGATCGAGCACTGTGGAAGAGGACTGGAACGATTGGAAAAGGCCAGTAATATTCCGTGACATTGCAAAGTTATTTCGGAACAGCACCTTTTCAACTTGTTAAATAATGTCCCCTAAAAGAGGGTTTCACAGACCAGATTCGAAATAGCAGTGTTGAATAAAACAAGCAATGTATCTTCTTGTGCAGACCGTTCAATACTGTGCACCCCTTTTCGACGTGAGAACATGAGACAGATATTCAAGTGAATAAGAAACCTTCAAAGTCGAGAGAGACAACGAGGGCACTGTCAGTAGGCGTAACAGACATCCAGACACCCTCTACAGAGCGCAAACATTAATCGAGAGGATTAAAAAGGTACAGCTCAAACGTACCTGTCGTTCTCATTGCGCTGCCAGCAACTGAAAGCAGCGCTGCTTTAAAAAAAACGAAAGATTGGAGAGCATATATCCTTACATGACGTATCACCCAAATGGTTCAGCGCGAAACTTTTACCAACTGATTGCTCCCCTGCAATGGTGTATTTAGGCGAGACATACTACCCTCGATGGAATCCGCTTACCCATGGAAGAGACGACCTTGACCGGCTGAAAGAATGATCAGTTAATTTACACCGTAATCCAAACACTGCTTGCCTTCGAAGTCATATAAGATTGGAAGACGCTTTCGTACCAGCCCAGTGATAATGCATCAACGATCTGGCCCACCTCCGCCCCCAGAAGCGACCGTTCGAGAGCTGCCGAAGTCACCCCATCTTTCAATGGCAAAAAACGATTCTCTCGAGTGACAGCGATCTGAATAGGAATTAAGCACAGTAGGTCGACAAGCCATTCGCCGGCGCGGAATTGGGAGATGTCCCATTGGTCATCAAGAGACACGCTCGCGAAAAACGAAGCCCTCGAATCAAGCGCTAGCACCTGGATATTTTTCAAGACATCGCCGGTTGGTTTTTTCGTTCTCTGTTCGAACGAATGGATAAGCTCTGAAAAGTTGCCAAGGTACTTGTCGTGATCGCGATCTGTGATGAAAACAAGCTTCCGCGCCTTCCTGTCGACGGAAGAAACAATGGTTGTCCTTTGAACCGCAGCGACGACAGGAAAGCGTGTCCAGACGTCTGCATGGCAGTCTATGAGGGAGTTGTGCGCTGTGGCGATGGTGCTCGACTTAGAGAAACTCTTCCCGGTCTCCTTGAACATGAACTCGGTCGTTTTCTTGGTAATGTCGAAAATAACGGATTGGCAGCAGTGGTTGTCGAGGTCGACGCTGATGAGATGCACATTTCTCCGGTTGACGAAAGAAGTTAACGACATCGGACCGTCGGGAATGTCAAGCTTCCCCAGATCGATGCCCTGGGATGATCCAAACGTGCTCCAGTGATAAGCACGGAATGACAACCCATC
The DNA here is from genome assembly GCA_029282285.1 of Mycena rebaudengoi. NCBI lineage: Eukaryota > Fungi > Basidiomycota > Agaricomycetes > Agaricales > Mycenaceae > Mycena > Mycena rebaudengoi. The sequence continues at coordinate 27,454 of JARJCX010000522.1, forward strand.
CCTGTCTCGGAAAGCGAGTACAAGGCACGCTCCGTCTGGAGAAGAATAAATGCTGCTGGGAGTTCTATCCAAAGATAGCGATGCTGGTCTGGATGATTGTGAATATTGGTATGCAAATAAAAGTGTCCATAGCCCACCGGAATTGTTGTGTGATTAACGAAAAAATCCTTGCTTGTCCACTCGTGTCGATGAACAAGATCTCTTCGCATCCAGAGACGAAGCAGGACTGACACACATGGGTTCCGGGAGTGTACCACGGCGACAAATCCGGTGCACCTCCCCAGGCTTGGAGAGAGGAGTTTTCGTCGAACACATAGATATGCAACTGTACATATGTGAGTGGAAGTCCGACTCTTGAGATGTGTAGCTATTCCAACCTTGGACGATGCACAGAGTGACAGCATTTGCTTCTGCTCGTCGTAAGCTATAATCAGGTCTTTGCCGATTTTGTCTCGGTGAATCACCCGCTTCGCACTTGACCTTCCTCTTGATATAGCATTCGCGAGGGCGGATGGACTCTCCAAGAAAATCAAAAGAAGTTCCGGATGTTCAATTATTAAGAGGAGTTTCCCACTGTCGAGTAATTGTGCGTGCCTGGAAAAACGTGTGAACCAGAGTGGCTGTGACTTGAAATATTCCCTACAAAATACGGTAGCCGATAGGGACATTGAAGATTTGGGCCGAGTTCGCCTGTAGATGAGGAGAGGGGACGAAGCTCGGAGGCACGACAACTTTGGTAGCATAGGCATTCGGGAATGCCTATTGATGGCTTGAATGCCTATTTTGATAGCTGAATGCCTACTTTGATAGCTGAATGCCTACTTTGATAGCTGAATGCCTATTTTGATAGCTGAATGCCTATTCCCTCAGCTGAATGCCTATTCCCCAAAGTGAATCGAACTTCACCAACATTGGCAATCTCCGTGATGGCATCACACCGCCGGAGACGCCCGAGATTCGAAACTGAGCGCCGCATTGACAACTGTGGTGCAGAAAGCCTTCATATCGTGACTATTGCTTTGTTTATTTTATTAGAAAAGGTACGGTGTCGATATTTACAATGTGAGCGGCGATATCGGAGAGCTCCGGGTATTTATGCATGTGTGGCAACAGAGGGTGCATTTTGTTTGGTTCAACAACAAAGCAGTAATTATTCGGCTTCGTTGCGCTGCCCATTTCGAACGGAGGAAGTCCCACGAATCAATTATGTGGATATGAGTAGGTGTAGTACAAATAAGTATTACCACTCCCGTTTGCGAACCTTGCGAGCTCGCGGCTGATCGAGCACATTCCTCAAGTCCACCTCTTCCCTTTGTCGTTTCCGAGGAGCAGGAGCGGGTTCGGGGGCAACAGGAGTAGGAACGGGAGAGTCAGCGCGAGAGGAAGCAGACTCCGGCGGTGGAGACAATGGAAGTGCTGGTGGGAGTGTCGGCCAGTCGTCGGCGGGAGCTGAGAACTGGACCGCGTCGAGAATGGCCTGCAATTCCTGATCAAACCCCGTGTTGGCCGCCGCCTGTCATTGTTGCTCGAAGCCCCCTGCATCAACCATGGGCTCCAGATTATTGGAATTAAAGGCGGCAGCTGCGAAGGCGGCGTCAAGCACCTCATCTGTGATGGTCCATAATGGCGAACCACCCAAGTCGTTCATGGGCAGGTCGACTCCGAAAGAGCCGTCGTAAGATCCTGAACCATACTCAATATCGGTCTCATCGAGGGCTACAACATAAATTCAGTCAGATGAAGTTGAGTATAATAAATCACGTACGATGCAACATGGGACCTGGGGAACTGAACAGCGAAGACGACATCAATGGACCCGCCGGTGAACTCGGAACATCGGGTTCGACCTGAAATTGTGTTTCTTCTGGTAGGTTAAATAAGCGGGGAAAATTCAGGAGCGCTAGTTGATTACATACCATCGTCCGAGTCATCCGGCCGTGTACCCACAAGTTTGGGAATCGAGGTGGACGACCCAATCCTGCTGGCGGTACTGTGACATGGTACACGCCCAAGTTCCTTCTTCTGGGACTTCAATTCTTTGAGTCATGCAGCGGCATCTTTTTGCTTGCGTTGAGGGCCGCCAGCTCAGCCTGGGTCTCAAGAATTGAAGTACCAACGTCGCCGTGCTCCTGTCGGTAAGATTTACGTTTCGCGGTTTGAGTGACATTCCGTGCCATCCTGACTCGATCTTGATTGTGACGGTTGACAAGAATGCATGCCTCGCGAGCAGCAGCAATAGAGGCGGCCTTTTCGGCGTCAAAAATACGTGCCCTATCGGCCATAAGCACACGATCGGTCTTGTAATAAAATACACACTTTCGGACGGACTCAACCGGGAGAAGGTTGATTTTAGTTCCTTTGTTCGAAGCCACATGCGCGCTTTCAACAAGATTCGTGTGACTGGGGGATTGTTGCCAAAATCCCTTAGGAAAGCTGGAAAGCGACTCATTGTATCCAGGAAGCAGTCAAGGGTACTGGACTTTATTTGTGTGCCAATCTACAAGTAGAATTTTAGTGAGGAAGCGGTTCTGTAGCCCATGGACGTACCCCGAAGCTTCTTATTCTCGTTTGTCGAGCAGAAGTTATTCCAGTTCGCAATATCCTCCGGGTCTGAAAGACCCCGAATGGAATTAAGATAGTTGACGGTCACTTTCAACGGAGGGCGAGCGGCTCCGGCGCATGGGCAAGGTGGTGACCGATTTGGGGGTGATCTGCGACGCAACAGCCACGTTGACGTCTGGCGGCGCGCTTGACGTCCTAAAAATAAAAATACAGTAAATGGCCCGACTCGGGAGGGGGGGAGGCATATCTACGCGTTTTTGACCGTGTTTTCACTCTTGTAGATGAGATAGTCGCTGAATTTATCGATCTTGATCCATTCAAGGACATTTGACGCGCCATAAGCTGGGTTCTGAGCCAATTGAGACTGCGAAAAGAAAATCAGATCCGCGGCGAGGGCGAGTGATGGACGCGACGCACCAATCCATCGCTTGTAGTCATCGATATCGGCCTGAGTTGACTGAAGTAGAGTAGCCAGCACGAAGTCTTTTCTGTCCATTGGTGCGGGAGGAGAGGGTAGAGAGGAAAATACGCTTGATGTGTGACTTGGTCACATCGGAAACGTGTCATCGTGGCCGATGCTCACGTAGCCGGCAATGATTAACTGATGGGTAGGCATTCGTTCAGGCGATAGGCATTCAATTGCGCGATAGGCATTCGGGCCATCAATAGGCATTCCCGAATGCCTATGCTACTAAAGTTGTATGTACTCCGAAGCTCGGGTCCAACTGAAGTGCATGCTGATCATCGGTTGTTAAGCGTAAAACGTGGAGCTCGTGTTGGACGGTAGGTTCTGTCCGAAACTTGTCGCGGCCGCTGACTTTGAAGGTGCCATACGCTACAGCAGGATCACATTTGATGGCGTCCGACAGGATAACGGAGGCGGACTCACAAGTATATGCTTGCTTCGTGTACTCGACACGTTCAAGGAGTAGCTCGCGGCTAACAAATGTGTCAAAAATCATTAGATTGTCAGTACTACCGGACTTACGAGTCGGGTGTGATCTCGCGTTCATATTCGTCGATCAGCTGAAGCCGCGAAGATTTGCGTTGGTCCTCTAGTTTACTCGCGGACCTTCGTTGGATTTGCGCCTTTAGAGTCTCTTGTTGAATGAGGACTGATCTGCCGACGAGAGTTTTGACCGCTTTCGATACGCAGCTCAGCAGGTGGTCGTTCGCGGCTTCCACTGCCTGAGTTATAATGTGCTGCAGGAGAGGCTCTGCCGCTAGCATCTCGTCGAGGTGAGCCAGAAACTCGGAGTCCATCGTAGCCCCGATTTGCTTGCGGGCTTTCTGTTTGAGTTTCTGTTCGGACGTGGGCTGCTCATCAGAGAAGAAAGAGGTCATTCTGGACCAAAAACCCCTGGCCTCTGTCGCCGTATCTTTCCCCTTGAGAATCGTTCCTTCGAAGCCGTTGTCTGAAATATGACTAATCAACTCCGCGCGATCGTCATCTCCGATATCGACAGTCTGGTCGAGAATAATATTGATGTAGATGAGCTTCTCTTTCAACGACTTGAATTTGGAAGAAAGTTTGGACTGGCCAGGTATCAACTTCTCCAGTTCATTCTGAAGTTTAGAATGAACAGAGACGAAACTGGCGTATTGAGCTGAAAAGATAGTCTATTAGCCTCTCGTCAATATACTATGCCATATACGTACCGCGGAACAGCTCTGTGTCTTCTTCGGTGGCTGATGAAAGCACTGTCCGCTGGACGGTCCTAGTAATGGAAAAGTATTAATTGCAGATTAAGCTCAAAACGAATGAACCCCACGGAAAAAATTGCAGAAGGCGATCAACTATGATCTCTCGCAGCATAGGCTCCATCTGTGCGGCCCCATCGTTTAGTTTTTTGCTCGCCTCCTGTTCTTCTTGTCTGCCCGCCGAATCGATGGACTGTTTTTCAGATTCGTTCCTCGACTTCCAGGCTTTGAACGGTTCTGGGAAGCGTAACTGCAAGCCGTTTTCCATCAAGATAGTGATTCCATCGTCGGATAACGAGGGGCTCAGCCTAATCGATCCCTGCGCGCTGAAATGAAGGTCAGACGGCAGCAATTCACCAGAAGCAGGCACATACAGGAGATCCTTCAGTTTGACTGGATAGAAGGATTCGTCTCGAATTTGGCGTTCCTCAAATTTGGCAGGTACAAAGTGCTTCGTGAGGATGGCTTGAGCCGTCTCCCCCCGAATCAGAGTAGGTTGTAGCTCGGCTGCATCCAGGAGGCACTCGACGTGAAGTTTCTCGACGGAGAGTATTGAATTGTTCAACTATGCAGCAGTACTTTAACACGCGTCTCAACACAGGGCAGTTCAAACTCACGATAAAACCAGGCCGCACAGCAACGCCTTCTTCTTGCTCGTTGGTCTTGGCTACTTCGAAGGTGAATAAGCGATCGGACTCCTCGTCGATGTCCATGAGTGTGGTTTCTTCCTCCTCGGTCCATACGATCGCGCGCGCATGCTCGGGAGAAATCAAACAAGTAACCTGGTCGCAAATCTTGGTGAGGTATCTGAAGAGTGCTTAGTTCGAAGTCATACGGCGAAAGATCGAAGATGAAATACCTCATGAAGGTTACGCGATTGCGCTTGACGGACGAAATGGCGTCGTCGTTCCAGGTGGTAGCCTCTGGCCAATACAGAACGAATATTTGTTCTGGGCCCGGCAGCTCTGAACATGCGCGCAGAACGTACAGCCCGGAGCGCAATTTCCGACCAGTTGTGTTATCCTTGGCAAGTAGTAGGGCCTGGGCACTGTATGATAATTACGAAGGTGATGAGCGAGAGGTTGAATTAGAGGCTAAAACGTACGTGTCATCGTCAATGGCGCCGCGAGAAGACAAGAAGGCGACGATCTCTGTTTTGCTCCCATACAGCCCGAGCGGCTTGAGCTTCAGATTGTCGAGAGCCTTGAAATCGACCTTGATGATCGAGGCGTATGCGCCCGGGGAAAGCGCGTTGATAAACTCTTTGAGGGATTCTTGAGCGATGATGATTTTGTCGACTAGATATTATGGGACTCGTTAGTATGCCGTTAAGGTTTATTACTCTGAAAGCATACCCAGTCCACCGCTACACAAAGGGTAAATAAGTAGGTGTCAGCACATGAAAAACCCGGTGCTCACCTCCCGTCTTCACTTATCAAATCCAAGACGCGGAACATGCCCTTGATTGACCCAAGCAAATCGAGGTCTGCTTCTGCGACGTCAATGACTTTGGGTGGGGTTCGAGGCTGGAATACATTCTGGTTAACGCTGAAAGCTCATGAATGGAAAGCATCGCACTGAATCAACATCCATATCCTCGTCTTCGGTGAAAAACAAGGTGCTTTCGTCAGGGGTGTGGGAGCCATCTTCACTTTCGTTGTCCATATCGGCGTCGTCTGGCGGAGTCAGACGCTATGTCGTTGAGTGAGTGGCTTTTGTACTTACTTGGGATGAGATCTGCTGGGGTTGTGGCCAGCTTCGGAGGCGCTACACGGTTGTGAGACAAACAAATAATAATTGCCAATATTTTTTTACTCACTGTCCGCATCGACAATCAGCGTGGAGCCGGTCGAGGAATTTGAGAACACTTGAGGCGGACGGAAACTCATTGCTGAATGGTGAGGGAGAAAGAGACAAAGGTGCGGAATTACACACGAGCCTGAGAAGCCTCAGGCTTGGGGTTTTCAGTGTGATCAGATTCGGGAACGAGGCCTCCTCTTCGAAGCGGAACTTCATCGATTGAAGACAAAGAGACTCTTCTTTTGCCACATTAACTGCATTGACGCGCGTCTAGCTGAGTTTGGCGCGTCCAGAGACGCGTTAAAGAGGTGTGGTTACCATATGGACTGGTAGGCGCTCAAATCCAGTGTCTCCGTACACTGATCGTATATACTTACGCGCCCTCAACTATTGAATCCGCGGACAGCTTTTTGTGGATATATGGCACTTTCCTCAACAGCTACAGAGGATCCGCGTCAATATCAGGCCAGCTTGGCGCCAGCCAGCTTCACGGCTTCTCGGAATGACCAAACTTAGTGCGCAGTGGCCGCAAAGCAGTTCTTCGAGGTGCTTTCGAGGCGAGGCGTGGTTCGAGGGTACGAAGCAAAACGAAACGTGCAGTCCTGTGTCCTTGAACGATCTTGATGACGGCGCTAACGCAAGATGGGTATCAGTTTTATTTTTGCAAGTGTTATTTTTAGTTTTTATCCTTCGACTGTCGGGCAGGGGCATCCTCGTGCGTACTTCTGCGTAGTTCGGACATTATTTGCGTGGAAGAAGAATCTAGACAAGAAGCGCTCGGAAACCCTCCTGAAACCGGGCAATGAACGACTCGACAAACGTTCTGTCAATGTTCGCCTCCCCCCAAGTCACCGTAACGTGGACCGCGCCAGTCGGGTCGCCAATGGCGTTCATCTTCACCGCCGACCCAATCACGACGTCGCATTGCGCGAACGCCATCGCCCCGATGCTCCACGGCCCCAAGCCCACCTGCGCCGCCACACGCCCCGCATTCGATAACTCGAACGTCGAGCCGCGCTTCTTCCCGAGCCTCCCTTTCATCCATCCAGCGACGTTCCCGAATAGGAAATACAGCATGCCGACTTCCTCCCGTGAGACGTACTTCTGGCGCTGCAGCTCCGCGGCGTAGCGCGTCGCATCTGCCCACGAGAACTCGGCGGCGCGCGGCGGGTACGCGTGGTGCGAGGAGTTGTAGTCACCCATGGCCGTGGCCGGGGCGGCAGCGACGGTGCGTAGAGAGACGGCGACATGTGTAGACAGCGTCTTATAGTGCGAGACGTCCGGGGACGCGTCCAGGCAGTGCGAGAGCGCAGCAACGGCGAGGACGTAGAAGGTGGAGGTTACCGTGGCGCTGTGTGAGCGGCAGGCGGCGAGGAAAGCCTTCATGTCCGTGGCGGAGAATGCCAGGAGCCGAATGCAGGGATTGAGAGCAGGTGTCAGGTTCGAGACGGAGTTAGCCGTCCACGCAGAACCGGACGGCATCCAAGAAGTTGGCGCGAAGAGCGCGAGTATCTCTGTAAAGATTTTGCGCCAGGAGGGCCATAGGCTAGTAAGAGCCTCAAGGGGCGGTAGCATAGCGAGTGTTTCGGGAATGGTGACGGACGTCGATGTGCCACTGGGTTGTGCCTCTTGGAGTGCCTCTAGGAAAGAGGAGAGAAAGGCGACACCACTAAGGCCATCGCCGATAGCGTGGTGCAACGCAAGGATGACGGTATTGTCTTTCAAGACCTCCACGCGCCATAGAGGTAGATCTGCGGAGGTGTCAAACCTCTGCGCCAGCTGTCTCTTCAGAGCATCCTCTAGCCTGGCGGTCTCTGAGAACTGGACCACTGCAGATAAATCAATGGTCTCGAGTCGTGCAAAGAAAGGCTTCGAGGTCGTCTCCCCATCAAGCCTGACTCCGAGAGCCGGGTGCGCTCCAATGACTTTGCTGAGAACAGAGAATACGATCTCCTGGTCCAGAGTCGAGCCCTCGGTGTGGATGTATTGTGCGGAGAGTACCACGCAAGAATCAAGCCCGAGAAAGTGGCGGGTTGAGTGAAATCGCTCGAAAAGTCCTAGATCAATATTGAGACCCAGCGGCACAAAGAGAATAGAAACGCACCGACTGGTCTCAGGTGAGTGGAGGACATGGGTCTGCCCAGGCACTCAAACAATTCGTATCCAACGGCATGGCTGCGGCGGTTCAAAATGGCGCCTGAGCGTGACAGCACGGATCATTGTGAATTTGTGATTGTGGCTCCGGCTTGTTCCAGACCCTCAACCACTATTAGCCAACCAGCCGATGTCTCTACCGTGCGCACCGTTTTCGAACTCAACGTATTCGCCCCAATGGCGCAGGAGTTTATCCACCTCCTGATATCCTCTAGAGCGCTGATCTGGCGAATTTGACCGTGACCCACAGTGCTGCATGTAGAGGCCGGATTCGGATTCGACTCGGAGCACTACATCGCATGTAAGGCGGTCAAGAACAAACCTAATTCCATCGCAGATAATTCTCTCTACAAATCTATGCAACTGGTATATCATGAGAACACAGTTCCCGGTCCCAGAATAGGAATTCTCCTCTCTTAACATGCTTGAGTTTACTATGAGTGCTTCCAGAGTACGCCATGGCTACCGAGAATTACGCTCTGATTGTGGTAGCGGAGGCAATGAAGGCTAAACCTCGCGCGTGGCCTCAGGAGGGCAGTCAGCTGGGTTCATCGACGCGAACCGTAGTGCCCCAGATTTTTGTTGCTGCTCGATTCCAATTTCAGCTGTTAATCCACTGCCAGGACTGGATGAAGACGAAAATGTTTGGGTTCTCCGAGTTCTCTGTGAGACGGAATGCAGGAGACGACCATATCTAATGGCAGATGCCAGATGGTATTTTATTTTATTTTATTCCACTTTCACTCCTGTTCCTCAAAAGTCAAGAAACACTCCGCCTAAATACTAATATACTGTCATTTTGCCCTCGTGGGTGGAAGTTATATTTATGTCGATGCGTAATTTATAGTCGCGTCGTAGGCTGTGCAAACGCGTGATCGTAACTGTGACGGTCACGCAGCCGCTTATGGCCAACGCTGAGTCTTTGCGCAGTCCCCACTGAATCGAGGATTTCATGGGCATGGACAAGCGTCCTGACCGGCCCCTCGTAGTCAAGTGCACATTCGATAGGTGGAACAAGCGGATAACATTCTCTTCCGCTCGCAATTGTAGTTATGACCTCCTCCGGCACAAGGTCAGTGGTCCCAGTTCGGGGGCGCCTGGATTATTGTTCAATGTCTGCTATCGATAGGTGGAACAGTGCTTCTCACTCTACGCTACATCATACGCAATCGCGTACAAGGATGATGACGGAGAAATCACCGATATTACCACAGACTCCGACCTAACGGAGGCGATCCAATACTTCCAGGCCGGGGGCGACGATCCGCCGCTATCTTCAGCTGCTTCAATCCTCTCGGGCCGCAGTTTCGGTAGCCGGAAGATTACCCTACGTGTAGAAATTAAGGTGGACTATGATGGGCCCAGTCTGTCTGACACCTCGTCCCTAGTCAGTCTGGAGGAGTATAAAAATCGAAACGGCAGCCAGAAGTCCTTTTCATTCGGCGCACCTTCGGTGGACCTTGATGATGACTCGATTACTGTCAGCTCTCGAGACGCGATATCTCGAGCGGATCGTCCTGTTCTTGGCTCGAGCTCAGTGGTTTCTGGGCGTTCCTGGGACCTAATGTCGCAACCTTCCAATGCAGGAGCAGGCCCGAGCACCACGCTAGGTTTCAGAACCGATACCAGCGACCCGTTCTCCGATGGAACGAACAAACCCGTTACCCCATCTCTCGAGGATCCTTCCTCTGTCTTCGAGCGGTTAAAGCTCCAGGAAGACAGCCAGGATGGTATGTCCAGCGTTCAGGACCAGAACGACAATTTACATGGGGATGACCGAGGAGCCGCGTGGTTGCGCGATCAGAATGCACGTGCCATTCGCACCATGCTCGGGGCGCTCCCAGAACCATCTGTATCCTCTGGTATCAGTGCTTCCGTGATAGAGGAGGAGGAGCAGCTCGGTGGGGCATTGGAGCTGGAGCAAGATCCTCGAGGAAAATACTACTATTCCTACACTTCCTCTTCCGCTTCCCACACCCGCGATTCTGGATATTACGACGACCTTTCCAGCGCAGAGCCCCAGGAGCAATTCAACCGCCTGCCAAAGCCGCGGCCTTCCTCGCGGAACCTCCATTGGCTTGCCGCGCAGCAAATTGCATCCACTCCGCCGAGCCAGAAAGCCCCAACGCCTCCAGATTCCATCGAGGAAGAAATTCGTTATGATCACTCCCCTGATCAGTCCTACACCTCCAACTCCGAGATACCGCGGGAACTTCTACAATTTCTTCCTCTCAATCCTCCACCTACTGAGGGACTTACCGACTGCTCGGAATGTGGTGTCCTTCTCGACTCCATACGATACGTGTGTTCGACCTGCGGACCGAAGCAGCCCTTTGTCCAAACCTCTAAGGGCAAAGGGAGGAGTAACTCGCAAGAGGAGCCTCACCACCTCTTCTACGAGCATCATGAACACCTGCTCTACGGGCATCATGAGCACCCGCCTAAGCAGCATGAATACTCCTACCCACCGCGGCCCCACCGACACGACACTTCTGCTTCCTCCTCTCGGACTTTCCTTGGGAGTGACGGGAGCTCCGAATCCCTCACCGGTTCTTTGCGGCATTTCAAGCCGCTTCCGAGCCTGCCCAGCCACCCACCGCCGATGCTCAATGTGTTCAATTCCCAGGCGACACTCATCGTACCGCAGGGGATGGCCCGACCCGAATCTGGGTACGAGCTATGCTCAGGATGCTTGGAGCTTGCGGGAGTCCACCATGCCATCGAAGCGGGACTGTCGCCCGGTTCTGCATCACCAAGCATAAGCCCGTCGTCAGCCGATGATGCTCAGCGGGCGTTGGAATGGCGGAGATTGGCGCCGAAGAAGGGGCAGACGCGGCATGCGTATCAGGAGAAGGTATGGGGGCATCTCGGATGGGAGGATGTCGGTGCGTGCATCCCATTTTCAGTATTCCTGCTGTTCCCTGATCCATTGCTTGCAGAGCAAGACGAACACCAGACACATCAGTGTTCCACGTGTGCGGCAGTCACAACGCACCATCGCTACAAGTGCGCGTCGTGTATAAAATTCAACTTATGTCGGGCGTGTTATAGGTCAGTAGCGTATTCTCAGTCTAGCTGCTCCTGATTCCAAAGACGACATAGCCAAGTGCACGATCTTCATCCGTCCCACGCGTTCCTCGTTGTTCCGGACGCGCCTGTCCAACCACCACGCAGTAACGATGCAGACTACTTTGAGACTGTACCCCCCGATATAGGGCCTGCGGGGGAGAAGTGTGCGTAGTTCGCATCCATCCGCCCCTCGGTCACTCATTCCTCCCCTTTTTTATAGCATTAACACACCCAGGCGTCCGGTGTGCTCAGTAAGCAGCAGCACCATATGCCGCTGTTCGTTTGTGTTAACATCTGACGTAGCTGCCTGCTTGACATCGTTGGCGCACGATTCCATTGCGCCATCTGCGACGCTGTTGACATATGCGCCAACTGTGAGTCAGCGGGTCTACCAGGCAATCTCGATTCCTCGGACGGCGGACACAACTCGTCGCATATCTTGATTAAGGTTAGCTTCATCAGCTCGCTGCACCAGATGGTGGCGCTGACTCCCCGCAGATCCCATATCCGCTCGAAACAGATGAAGTGCGTCATGCGCTGATTACTTTCTTTGAACGATACTGACCTACTACAAGGTGCAAACTGCCAGTCGGAGAGCCATCCATCTCTGGCAGGGACGAGACGCTGCAAATGTTGGCTATGTCGCGCAGAAGCCCTCCAAGGCGAGCTCTGTTGTCTCGTCATACGCACGGACAGTTGTCGGGTCGGGGACGAACCGTCCCGTCGAGAATGACCACCATATTTTCTGCCATGGGTGCGGCGGCGTCAGTATTTTGCCCTGCGTCCTTCAATTCTATCACTTATCCAAACCTAGTCTATCGTCGGAACTCGCTACCAGTGTGCGAACTGCCCGTCTTCGCCATCCGGATTCAGCTTGGTACGACCTTTTTCTCCTCGGTTCCTTTACCCCCGTGCTAACACTTGGTCCAGTGCGCGGCCTGCGAGGAACACTCCTACTCCCTGCATGATCCGGGGCATGTATTCTTCAAGCTACCGCGACCGGTCCAGCGCTCCCTGGAGTCTCATTTCGCGTTTCTGCCGCGCCTGTCAGTGGCTCTTCTCACTACGTCGGATCCCACTAAACGTCGTTGGCACAGATACAAGCCCCATGGGGGGCCACCGCCGGGCATGAATCCACGCACCTACCTGTCGTCCCTCAAACACAGCGCCGCCGTCTGCGACCGCTGCATGTCCGGCATCCAGGGCGTGTGGTTCCGGTGCGCGTACTGTGCGGTGGACTTCTGCGACGCCTGCGAGGCGGTCGACACGCACAATGACGCGCACATCTTCATGGCCTTCAAATCTCCTGTGCGTCTCTAATCCTCTCCTCATGTGTTCGTGTACTGATTCCTGAACAGGTCGACATGCAAGCTTTGAAGTGCGTTTTTTTTTGCTCTTGTCAATTATTTGGCTGACGATTTCTCGTTTTGCAGAGCCTTTGGACCGGTAGAAAATCCACCTCCTGTAATTCCTTATCCTGTTTACCGTTGAGCAATCATGGACGCGTCTGTATTTACCACCGTTGTAGCCGTTAATATGTGCCACATTAAATTAAATTAGGGCTCTTCTTCCATTTTTCTCGGACTTCATTCAGCTGCTCATGACACAAATGCAATGCACGATTCGTAGCACCCCCGATAAAACGGAGGGATGCCACAATCTGCTAGAGGTACATACATATATACACTCCAGTCGATACTATCATACCGACAGCTCATCGAATAAATACATAGATAGTATCCCGTCAAAACGCCGGAAATGATTTGACCTTTGAGAACCAGAAGGGTCTCTCGTGTTTGAGGCCCAGCGACGAGATGTTCCCCGTCTCGAGGTCGATGGAGTCGTATGCGGCCATTTCGAGCTTGTTCCAGCGCCCGAGCGGGCGCGAGCGGAGGACGAGCTCCATCTTGAACGCGTAGCGCGCGAACGGCTCGTGGCGGACGGGCGGGAAGGGGAAGCGGCCGCTGGCGTCGATGAGGTTGACGATATTGACGACCGTTCCGGTGAGCGTCCAGGTGCCGATGAAGAGGCCCTGTGTGCCATGTTATTATTATTAATGACTACTAGGTGGTTAGGGGACACACCTTCTTGCGCAGGGAGGGTTTGAGGGTCGGGATGACCTGGGCGGGGGGAGCTTCTTCGTTTGCGAGGAGGGACAGGACTTTTCCGTCTGGGAAAAATCGGCTACATGTGATTGGTTAAGCTGGGTAAGAAAGGACGATGGGACTGCTGCGTACAGGTACCGGTGGTAGGTGATTAAATGGCTTAGGTTGACCCAGGAGTTCTCGCTTAGCCCCGGCCGTCTGAACAACAGTCAGCATCTGGATTTTGGGCGATGAAGAAGAAGGACGAGACGTACACGTAGTGGCAAACGGCAATATATACACCGTCGAGGCGGAGACGGGGATGCTCTACGTACACACGCCGAAAATCGGAGAGATAGTGGGCGAGAATCGGAACCATGCTCTCTAAGCTGGGCACTTGTGGCGGCTTGTAACTCAGCACCACAAATTCGCTGCGCCGCTCATAAGCGACTTGAAATTTCAAAGACAGAATACGGCTCACCGCCAAATGCCCGGATCCAGGGTCAAAGCGCGCGCTTTCCGGCTCACAGCCGCAAAGCGCTCTATGGTCGTGTGGTCGAGCTTGCGGATAATAAGGATGAGCAGCTCCTCAGGCAGCCGATTCAGGTGTATTGGCTCCTCCTCGTCCTCGGGCTCAAACACCAGGTCCGGCGGGAATCCCTCAATTAAGCTCGCGAGCGTCCCCGTCACGATGCCTTTGGCCTCCCCGGACTGGATCGCCAGCGCGCGCTGCAGCGTGTCCCCCAACTTGTCCACCCCGAGGTCCTCCCCACTGCCGCCCACGCCGAGCGTCTGCGCCGTATTTATCACGGCGAGCATCTCCTGCGTGTGGTACGCCTGGTCGACATTCGGCTCTATGCGGAACGCCTGGCGGTACAGCATAAGCGCCTCGTCGAGCTGGCCGTTCTGCTCATGCTGCACCGCGCGCTGGTACAGCGACAGCGCGAGGCGCACGGTAGACGGGACGTTGGCGTTGTTGAAGTATCCCGACGTCTGCGCGAAGACCGTCGGCGAGCCCGAGATTGTCTCGTTCGACGGCCCCGGGCGCGGAGAAGAGGAGCTGGAGCTGCCGTCGTCCTCGGTATTACTAGTGTGCTCTGCGCTGGGCCCGGCCTCCCCAGACGACGACGCGGGGTTCTTCTTCAGCTCAATCTCCCGCTTCCAGCTCTCCCGGAACCTGGCGAGCTCCTCTGGATCGACATTGACGAGAGCCATACTGTATATTTGACGGATCGCCCAAATTTACAAAATTTAATATCGAATCTTTCACGCCTGGAAAGATTTAATATTAAGTTTTGTAAATTTGCAAGCTCGAAGGGAGCGATCCTGAGCGCTGAGCCTCGACGCTGGTCAACCCCTTGGTGAGAGACCGTGAGAGAGATGGAGTCATCGTCTGACTGAGATCTAAAGTCCCAGCCAAACACCGCCATAGTCTACATTAATCCGAAAAAAAACCTATGTACATAGTATGTATGGCGAAGCAAAAGCGTCTGTCGCTTCCCCTCAATAGGCAACGTAGGCTGTGTATTTTTGAGTGCACTGGCCGATGTGAAGATACAGAAACGGCTCACCGACGCAGAGCAGTGGGAATCCCGCATACAGGCCAAGCCAGAACACAACGTTCCCTAGCAGCTTATTGCGCTTTATGGCGGGCAGGCGAGACACCACGATCAGGGGGATTTGTATCAGCTATGGGAAGAGCCGTTTTTAGTAGGAAGGATATAATCAATCAATCGCCCGACCTGGAGGAGGAATATGTACATGCTGCGCAGACAACGGGTTCGTCACTTGCACACGGTGTGGGAGGGCGAAGGGACGTACCGGAACTTCTTGGTGACGACCACCATGACCAGTTCGTGGACGCAGGCGCTCAATAGGAACGTGACGAACATGGCGGACGAGCGCGAGAGCTTGTAGCTCGCCATCGTCGAGGCGTAGACGTGGTGCAATAGGAAGGTGTGCACAGGCTTGTTCCATTTGCGGGAGAACTCGTCCCAGGACGTGGAATTCCACCTGCATGCGTGTTAGTCATTAGAGAAGCCGACAAGGTGATTCGCACTACGGGTGGACAGTCAATTCTCAACTCGCTCAAAGGTTGATAAAAGACATACCCAGTCCTCGTAAAACTGTCTATCCGCGAAGCTAAGTAACGTCAGACGAGCCAACGCGAAACAATAAATAGGCGCACTATGAGAGTTCTGCAAAGCCGTTACATATACATTCTGCAAAAAAGTCAGCGCAGAGCGGTAGCGTGGGGCAACACTTACCAAACATGATGTAGAACAGTAGCAGGTACGCCATCATGAACGGCAGCGCCAGATCCAACAGCGCGCGGAAGAACGATTCGCCGGCGGCGGGCGTGAGCGGGAGGATGAACGTCTCGGTCATGGTGTACAGCAGTGCGAACGTCCCGAACGTCGCGACCGTCTTCTCGAACACATACAGCGGCCGGATGCTCTCCGTGCGCGGGTACTCGAGCTCGTACACGAGCGTCGGGATGAGCTGGTACACGGCAAAGTTCTTTAGCGTCTGGTTGTTCGGGTACGTGACCGGGTACGGCCCGGAGCTCGTGAGTTCGCCCTGGAGCTCAGTGTAGTCCTTCGCCATCGCGGAGATGCTCTCGTTCGGGTGGTCCACCAGGACATGGGGCGCGGCCGGCGATATAAGCTTATCGCTGGTGGGCGGCGGTTGGGAGACGGCGACGAGGCGCTGGCGGAGGGCGGCGGCGGTCGGGGCGTCGACGTACGAGGTACTGGTACCCTCGATGATCATCGGCGTGCCGCTGGGTGTCGAGTCCTCAGTGCTTCCCGCGGTGAGTGCGTCGCGATGGGCCGTTGCGTCCGCGACAGCCTGTTCCCAGCCGCCAACTGACGCGGTCGCCTCGCGGAGCTGATTCAACAGGACCTGCGAGAGCTCTGAGACGTGCTGGAGGTGGCCGTTGACTGTCATGTAAGAGTGAACCTTCATGATCATCACCTGATAAAAAAAATAAGGATGGAGGCTCAACGAGGATGAGCAGGCGCATACGAGGGTGTGGAGCGTAAAGAACCCAGACTGCACCCAGGGCCATTGCCGGTTCAAAGTCCAGCTGATGGCGAAGACAAGCCCCAGCGTTTGCAGAGTGTGTTGCAGAATAAGGCCGGTCCAGTAATACCGAATCCAGCCGTTACTGACGGCCTTGGCGAATGGCACGCACAGCGCCGTAGCGGAGACGAGAACTGCGTCGCTTATGGCGAGAGTTATGGCGTCCCGGGAGAACATGGTGGCAAATTCAAGATTTAATGCGTGGCCGTTCGTCTCGATACTTCGAACGTAGGTGCTGAGGGTGAAGAGGAACATGGATATCCAAAAAAGCGTGAAGAAGCCCTAAGAAGCGTCAGGGCGGCGAGGAGGAACAGAGACGCGTTGCTGACCCGGAACTCATTGGCACCAGAGGACTCGTTGTTGATGTCGAAGTGGGACTTTCGAGGGGCGAAACTTATCATGGCGCGCAGCTTCTTGGAAGACTTTGAGCGGTATGGTTTAGACACATAAATGGTGCCTTCTGTCGTCGAAAAGCCTCCACTCTTTGTGCGGGTGGTCGCCGACGGAATGGGGAGGGTTTCTGCAGCCATTCTGTGCTGAAAGAGGGGGAGCCAAGGGAGCCAAATCTGGCCTTTATCAAGCCCGCGAGTTGCCCAGTTTTAAGATGAGTCCTCTCTATAGTAGAAGCGGAGGAATAAATAATCAGAGGTCCTCAGTCTGCGCTCAGATTCGGAGGCTCGCCGGATGGGTGGAAAAGTTGCTTTCAACGTCACTACGGGGAGCCGTCCGGTATCATCGGCCCGATCCCCGGATCCCCGCCCAATCATGAGTCAAACGTTTCATTGACTGGTTTGTTTCAACAAAATCTGGCTATTTCTGGTACAGTCTTGTGTCGACTTTTTTTGAGCGATACCTCTTTGGTGCCATTCACCACCGATTTCTTTTCATGAATTCACGGACTTTGGATCGACTGCTGAAGCTTGAAGGAGCCTTAGGCTGTGGCGACATTGACCCTTTAGTGATTCTAATCCGCAACTCGTAGCGCGGGCATTAGACAACTTCCCGACTTTGCTTCAACTCACTCGGGCAGTGTCACCCAAACCCCTCCCCTCTAACGTGGTAGGCTAGTTTCAAGTTGCCTGGAGTTACGGAGAAAAAAGAACTTAATTGCTTGTTCGAGCGTCGGGGTCTTGATCGTACCCTGTCTGGTGTGAAGACGACTCAACCTGGACTGGATGGGTGTCACGGCCCCAGCACAAGAACTTGAGAACTGAAGAAGTGACATCATGCGTTTCACATGGTCACTGTGAAAGCGGGCGGGATCTGGCGGGATGGAGCGAGGGGAAGGGTAATTATCTGCCGGGATAAGAGTTATGGACTGCACGACGCCTCTATATGTCTGCTCGAGTTTGAGGTCGGTTCAACAACATTCAACTATCTACCATGGTCGACTCGGAGATGCCTTATCTTCGCGCACTATCCTCTGCGATATCTTGTGGCCTGGTCACGGTGAATCCTCACTTTTATCCCCTCGTTCGACTCAGACGCTGAGTGAATATATTCTCCAGACATCGCATCTAATATTTAACAAAATCGACGGAAATCTCTCCACCGCCGCCATTTTGTTCATTGTGATTCTTTTCCCCTTAATTCCTGTATTCCTCCTTGCCCCACACTACGCAACAATCACTCGTGCCTCGTATGTGGAATATGGCACTTACTACGGCACACTTGCGACTTCTATCGCCTGTTATCGTGTGCCCCTTCCATCCCTTGGCGAACTATCCTGGCCCTGTGTTGTCCAAGCTGAGCAAGCTCTTAATCTCTCCATTTCAGTAGGGTTGGAATGAAAAATGACACGAGTAGTTTAGGATTCAGTTTCAACTGGAGTTTATTGTAATCTTTAGACCGGTGTTTAAGTGAAGGTGAATTTCAATCTTATTCAATTGGTTTAGATTCAACATCAGTTGGCTTGAAATCACAAAAATCCAGCTTGCCTTTCAGTGTCTTTTTATTTCAATTCGATACTTGGCTCCGCTCTCCGCTGTGAAATTTGGCAATCTTAGGTGAGAGTCAAGTGATCCTTTTGGTCTATGCCATCAGCAATCAAACCGATCAGATGAAAGTCTTCTCTCTCAATTCTCTCTTGCAGTTGCACGGTCGTCCGGCTATCTCTTGCTTCTTTACAGGAGGCATGTCTAGGCATGTAACATCTTCCGAATCTCCACCTGTCAGTGGTCTTGGCTACACTGGCTTAACTAAGCAGTACTCAGCTCTCTTCCCTACTTTTCCCAAATTCAATCTGAACTGCTTAGTACCGGTCTTGCAACTATCGAGGCCACAAGGGTCATTCGATGGTATCCATCCACTAATGGATCGTGTCTCTGGATACAACAACTGGCAGCAACTTTGAACCTCGGCATATAAGCGACGGATCCATATCATGCTTTCTGTTTGAAAATGCACATCTGCGGCCGCTTGCGGCTGCCCAGATACGCGGCTGTTCGGATACGGGGTCTATCGGGGAAAATACGAATCGATGATAACCCAATTAACTAGAATCGACCGACTTCCTTTCCTTGATATCCAGTCGAATGGCGGGTAATATTCGTCTCAGACCTCTCGGCAAGTATCCTGCTTTCTTTTCCTGCCAGTAATTGATTTTCCGCAGGGCTCCTCGAACGCTTTCACGCGGCCCGACATTTTGGGGGGCACGATACTTGCGTTGTTACCTCTGTTAAATATGCAGCAGAGGATCGGGCTATTTTGACCAGAGAGGTCCTCTTCTCTGCCCTTCAGCAGGTGATACACAAACTTGCTCCGCTTGGTGTAAAGCTAGAGGGCAAATCCACCTCTAAAACGACGTTTTCGAGGTTACGGAGCATTGATTTGACTCGCGTCGTCGAGTTTTCCGATGGGAAGGATCTTCAAGCAGAACTGCAAAGTCAGCTCACGCGGGGTTTTGACGTCGAGTCAAATCTTCCTCTTTGGCGCATCGCGGTACTCGGTGATAATACAGTTATATTTGCCTTCCACCACACCGTCGGAGATGGACTAAGCAGCCTCGCTTTCCATGCCTCCCTGTTCCAGGCGCTGCAAAATCCTCAAACTGGAGGTGATTCGTTCACTGTCCAGGTCCCGGACATTCCTCTTTTACTACCAATCGAAAGCATCACGAACGTGAGGCCCTCGGGACGTCAGATAATCAGTCAGGCGCGTAAGGTCTTCGCTCCGGCCTCAGCCAAGTTCGCATGGACCGGGAATGCTGTGCCGAAGGTAGCCAGCCTTCGACCAAATGTCCGCCTCATATCATTCGCCCCCCGGGAGGCAGCAGCTTTCCTCGACTCATGTCGCGCGCAGCACGCAACTATATCATCCGCCCTCTATTGCCTCGCCGTCGCCACACTGTCCCGCATGGTCCCGACGCACTACAAGACGATCTCCGCCATGGTCGCCATTTCCTTGCGAGAAGTCGCCGATATCTCGGGCAGTGTCATGGGCGACTACGTTTCCATGCATCACACATGTCCGCCTGTGGACCCTGTATTCTCTTGGGACGCAGCTGCGCGGTATGCGATCGAATTACAGACGCAAAAACGCAGGGCGAGGGGGGTCGTTGGGATGCTCGCGTTGCTGTTCGGAAACTACGCTGGGTACATGAACAAACGTCTCGGAACAAAGCGGGAGGCTGGGGTTTTACTCTCAAATCTTGGCCGATTTAATGTGCCGGAAACGGAGGGGAAGTGGAGGATGGAAACGACTTTTTTCACGCAATGCGACGTTGTGAGTGGGGCCGCCTTTAAGATAAATGTGATCGGGGACCCCGGTGGAGCGTTGAATATTTCTCTGACGTGGGGAGACTTCAGTATTAGTACAGAATTTGTGGAGGCGTTTTCGTCGCAGTTTCAGGAAGCTTTCCGTACTCTTATCTCACAAATGATTAACGTCGATACCTAGCGCGGGAAGCCCGATTCTGCAATAAATACCAAATACTACATGAGATACAAGTAGTTTCCACGACACTAACTTTCCCGCCATCACTGACCATGCGAGTCTTTCATTCTTATTAATCTTTGAGCTGTTCGCGTCCTGAAGCACGAAACAAATAATCAGGCAACGGCAAAGGAATGGTCTTAGAATGAGAATGTACATTTGGTTGTTTGAGATTACAGGGCAAGAGTAAGAGAACTAGCATTTGTAAGAGTAAGAGAGCTAGCATACGACATGCTCATCGTTAAGTCGAGGATCTTTGTTTCTGCAGTGCCGCCATATCTCGTGGGCAGCTCTTCGGTGGTGACATAGGGCAAGAGCGCCTTGCCGATACGGCGTGGACCGCGGCCCACAACGGTCATCTTAGCGGTGACCGGCGTGGGCAAGGCAGCCTTGAATAACCAGAAGAGCCACACTACGGAGCGCGGAACGTTCACGAAGAACTTCCTGTACTATAAGCGCACCGAGTCATCAACTGGTAGTTATTGACGAGAAGACAGACGAACCAGGAACTCGGGGTAGTGGCACTTGAATATGTTGTTCACCTGTGACGCCGTGTCCTTGGTTGAAGGTGTGGGCTCGGTGATGACACCACAGCAATCTGTGAATCTCTCATCAAATGGGAAGTTATAGCGGACGTGTGGCACATGCCATGGACCTGGATTATCTGGTCGACTGTGGTAAAATCGAGCCTTTCAATGCATTTTTCCATGAAAGCGACGCGCCATCGGAGGAAGCGGTCGACGTCGCCGACGACGGCACTAATGTCTTGCCCACCGTAGAAGTTGTACCTGCCTACGATTTGGTGGGACGACGGAATACATGTTGAACGACGTACACGACCGGCCGACCTGCTTTGTCGTGTCCAAATATGTGGCTGAGGTGGCCAAAAATGTCCTGGGGAAACATCTCCTTGACCGCGGCGTCGACGTTGAACTCGTCCCTCCACCGCAAAGTCGCGACGAACATCTCACTGGCGACTCTAGGATTGAGATTGCTTGGGCGAATATAATTAGTCTGGATCAGGAATGACCCCCCAAAAAAAACACCTGGCTCGTAGAAATTTCATAAGTACGACGCTGACACGAGGATCTGCCATGGGTTTCACAGGGTCCATTCTAACGCCCCAGAGAGTTATGGCGGTTGTCTTTGCGTCGGGTTTCTCCGGATACGCTTTCGCCAGCGAGTCGGGGATGGTTTCCTAGCGCAAGAATGCATTGTGAGAAATAACCAGCACTTAAGAAGCCTAGGATTAGCTAGATACCCGGAATTGGGCCAAAGCTTTCCACTCGTCGTCATTGAATTGCTCCGTGAGGGCATTCTGGGGTTCAATATCCTCCGGAGTAGCGCGCGTGGGTGCCAGTGTTGGTTCAGATTTGGCCACCAGAGCAGAAGGGGGTGAGTCCAGTTCATTGCCCGTAGACTTGGTCATTTCTCTTCTGTTTTGACGACGCTGTAGAACCACCAATTAGCAACTCGTGCCGACCTTTGCGGGCGCGGCAGCATTATGATTGTAATCATCAGCGGTGATATGCGGGCACTGCTCATGATCCAATCAGCCTTCTCTCTCTTCACACCTTCACATATACGAAAAAGGAAAGAAATCCAAAATCTCATTTATATGTTAGACATGGTGGTTGAAGCGAAAGCCCCATGGCCGTGACACTGACACGCGTCGCGTCGCGTTTGCGTGTCATGTTTGGTCCCTGTAAACGATCGGGAGGGTTAGTCTCTCCTAGACAGACGCTTCAATAGATCTAACTCGTACCTCGTTTGTTGAACGGGAGGGTGGGAACTTGTTGAAAGGCATAAAGTCAAATGTAAGCTCATTCGCCCTTTCTTCTCTCCCACACACTTCCAAGCACTCCTCCCTGACTGCATCCGGCAGGTATCTCTCCTCCCTTTATGCCTGTATCGACACTGACTGCTTTCAGCCTGCCATCTATTCACTCCTGGCGAAGGCGCGACGAAGCCCATGGTGCACCACTTACTATTCATTTGCTGCAGGGAATTATGTTCTCCTATCCTTTCACGGTGAGTTTCTTCTGTTATTGCTCACCATCATCACTGACTTGTTGTTTTCTTGAACGCCGCTTGCTCCTGTCCGCCGTCTTCGTCTCCCCACCTTATCGACCTTATCGAAATTCTCTACGCCCATTCATCTGCCGCCTTCACCAATCAAGCGTTAGCCCTCGAATCAACTACTTTCTGAACCACCACTGATTGCGTTACAGGCCGATTGAAATCTCGCAACAAGACCGTCATTCAAGAGGGGGGGTCCCCGTACAGGGCTATCCATGCGGCCTAGGAATACTGCATACCTTCGACATGGGTTCCCCCCCCTGCTACAACTCCGAGACGTGGCACCGTCACTGTCTATGATCTCCCCAGTATGGCCGGGGTCCTTGTCGCGAGGGGTACCGCGGACATCTACGGTTAGCGCGGGGCTCTGGGGCTTGGTTACCCACGGCGAGTATTTCGATGAACGGCGTCGGGGAGGGGTGTTGGGGAGGATTTACTTATCATTTGCCATTTCAATTCAATTATTGTATCGATGCTCATTGTTTCAGGCTGAAAATCATTCGAATGTCAAGTTATGTTAGGAAAATCGGAGCCTCTCACGGTGCGCCTCAGTCTTTCTATTCTTCTCATCACTCATTTCAGCACGTTATGTTACAGCTTCGATATTGCGGTGTGTATTTATCTTTCCGTTCTGTTACTATCAACTTGATATTATTCCTTCGACGTCGCTAGCATTCTTATTCTTATTCGACTCGGCTGCATGGACGCTCATGGAACGCCGTGCGAATTTTCTCCCCATTCTCATTAAACTTCCTCTCGCATTCGTGCAAGCCCGAAGAAGGTCAGAGTCTCTAGTATTCCTCTTTATCAGCGCTCATCTCGTGTTCAATTTTTTCTCTCTCTCCCCGATGACGCAGTTGTTCAGCATACGCATGGAACCAGGTGAGCTCCAGGTTATCGACAATTGCATGAGACCGATGCCTGTTTCTGTCACATTTCAACTACTCACATGCGCTCTTGCCCACGGTGCGTATCTCGCGCTTTTATCTGTAGCAATTCTGACGACCCAACCACGCATGCCGCGTTCGATTTCTATACTGCACTTAACGCCCGAGGAGCCAGATTGAATTGATCATGGAACAAGGTGAACATTTATCTCTTCATCCAAGAAAGCCTTCGTCTAATATCGGGTCTTTCGAGCCTCGCCCAACCTACTGCTCGTAGTATATAATAATAATCAGGTCAAATTGATACATGCTCGAAATGTATTTTCTAGCGACATTCGACGTGGCTTTATTTTTTGAGGTTCTTTTTAGTCGTCAATGTGGCTCTCTCTCGTCCACAGTATTTCAAAGATCTATCATGTTCCGAGTTCTTTGAGTCATTAGGTGGTTTCGGACACACATTTCTGTTTCCGAAAAGTTGAACCGATTGATCAGCTCAACATTTTGCCACGTGTTGCGTCCGAGGACCGAGGTTGCCGACACCGCCCACTTCCAACTACCGGTGCCTCCGTTTCACAGGTACTGACGTGATCGATGCGACGTGTGCAAAGAGGCATATAACTCCTGGCAATTCCGACTCACGGCTATTTAGATTGTTAATATGGGTGCCACTCTGTCAACTGCTGCCGATCTCCTCGCTCCCATAGGTCCTATTAAAATATTTGGTGAGTGCTAGCCAGTGATCTGCTCTGAAATATCCCACAGAACATACATATACTAGAGGTTGTAATGGTCGGCCTGGACGGGGCAGGGAAAACGACCCTTCTGAGCCGTCTCAAAAAGCGGGATCTGCCGCCTGGTGTTTCCCGCCCGACGACACCGACCATTGGTGTGTACATGATTTTCTTCGCTGTTTTCTTATTTCCCATATTGAATTCATCGCAAGGATGCACCATGGAGACAATTTCTTTCCGGAGAAATAACATCACAATTTGGGAATTTGGCGGGATGGACAATATTCGGCCGTTGTGGTGGAGGTGTCAGTCCCCGTCTCATGCTGAAATTTCTGCGACTAGCTTTCAAGTAACTACCCCCTCTGACAACAAACTACTGGCATGGGCATGCGTTCATTTTCGCGCTCGACGCTGCAGCACCGGAGCGCTTCGCTGAAGCGAGGGAGGAACTGGATCGAATGCATAGCGATTCTGCTGCTTCGTATCTGTTGCTGGTGCTGGCGAACAAGATGGATCTGCCCCAGGTGGAAAGTTTGGCTACGGTTGCGGAAGCACTGGGTGCTGAGAGATTTCCAAAATGGGGCCGGCCGGTCGTCGTGAAGGTGGGACATAGCATTTCACTTCAACTGGAAAGAAATACATCAGCTGATTGAATTCGCTTGAGCGTAGGGAGTATCTGCCTTGTACGATGAGGGGATGGACGAAGTGCTCCAATGGGTGCGTTTGACCTCCATAGCGTGAAGCTTGTACTCACAACACTTAGTTTGTCGAAAATGTGACCCATTCGCTGATTACGAAACAGAACGAAAACATAGTAAAGAGACAGTCCGGTCACATCAGTAACGCGGGAGCGCGGCTGTGTGAAGCGAGCTGAAATGTGCGGACTTGGTGACGGGAGCAAGACGGGAGTGTATAAATTATATCACATTGACGATGCACCAGTATAGGAGACGGCTGTATATTAGACTTGGGAAGTGGGATGGTGCAGACCGAATGGAATAGTGCGTTTGATGAGCGGATTCTAGCCTGCTTGAAGCGCTTGTTAAATTCCGACTCCACACCGAGTCTACGTTCCCGCACAAGGCCTTTGCAGCGGCGGCGGCGGCGGTAATGAGGAAGTCGCAGTGATTTGGCGGCAGACTTAACGGGGAAATAAATGTCAATAACGGTGAGATCGCGAGGAGAGCGACAGTTTTCACGTATAGATTCCACATAAATGCATGAGAAGACGATTCTGCATCAAATGGTCAGCACGTCCGTCCGAAAGAGAAGGGCCAGTACAATTACCACTCTGAGAATTACAACTGTCGGGCGACTTCGGCCTCGTCGTCCGATTCATCGTCGCTATCGCTCTCTCGTTCTTGCATCGCCCGAGTCGCAGCCTCCGCCCCCTCAAGATCCCAGCCAATCGCACCCTGAGGTATTCGCAGGCTCTTCAGTGCAGTCCCAATTTCCCGCAGCGCGTCATCCCTATCGACACTGTCAAAATTGAACGGTTAAGTAAAGCGAAGTTGTTACGTGGTGTAAACCTGCACCCAGACGCAGAAATCCTCAAGCCAAATCTTGCTGTAAACCATAATAAACTTCGTGAGCTCAAGAATATACTTTGTCTCTAGCAGACAGCGCACGAGGGTCCGCTTCCCGAGCAAAAAGAGTTCAGCGACATCAACACGGCAGGCTTCTGCAACGAGAATGATCGGTACAGCGGGAAACGATAGGCACCGGCGATAAGATTGGGATAGAGCTGATGTTAGGTCGTCGGGAGAAGGAATGGTAGAGGGCAGAATGATCGGGGGGCTGTAAGGTGCTGGGTCAAGAGCAGAGAATGCCGGTGTCAATGAGCAAATGGTCCAAGCACTCTCTGGGGTAGGATCGCCAAGCGTCGTTCGCATCTCGTAGGCGTAGGAGAATAGAATGGTCACGAGAGTTGAGTACAGGTCTTTTGTCTGGTGTGCATCCGCGAGATCTACTCGGCGTGTCAAACGAGCCAAATAGATGAAAGGTAAACTTACATTCTTTCCGAGGCAGGTTGAGTATTGCTAGGTTCTCCGCTTCGGTGAATTGGAACGGGACGGTAGGTACGGTATTTGGATTCCTCCATGCAATTAGTTCTTGAATATAGTCGTCGTCGACGTAATCAGCCCTAAACATGCGTAAAATGGTTATCACGTAAATTGAACCAAGACTCACATATAGTGTTCCTCGTCCCACTTGTCATCTTCGTGTTTTAATCTGATTGACCGTCTCTCTCGAGGTGTACATGTCCTCCGCGTTAACACCGAGCTCGTTGACCTCGTTTCCTGTGTGTGAAACATGCTTGAAGTATCCCGAGTACGAATTTAAAAAACCGTAGGTTTGAACGAGTGTCATTGTGATGGGGGAGGTGTCCGGGACTTGTTGAGGCAATTGCCAATCATTCTCAGGCGGCTATTAATATGTTTATAAGACATTGCACAGCGCGAAATGGAACGCGCCTTGCAGAATTTCGTCGTGTTCTAGTGACAATGCGTTTGTCCTTGCTACAAGATCGTCTTCTTCTCCAGCCTCTTCCTGACCCGATCACCTCTATCAACGGATTATGTTGTGAGGCCGTGGAGCCAAGAGTTTGGCGAGAAGATCCAAGTCACTAAATTCCTGACCGGGAAACTCTTTGGTTAAAGTTACAGTCAAGTAACCGGAGCCCGCATCGTATCTGGCTGCCGAATGCTCATTCTCCCACGATCGATGTGAAAAGTTGAGTCTCAGAAAGTACGGATTGACGTGAATCGTGAACAGTGTGTCGTCGACATGAATTTCGACGTCCACTGCCTACTTTAAGTTGGCGATGAGGGCTAATCGTAGTAGATTGAAATGAAGGCGCCACGAATTGAGGGACAGTATATCTTGATCACAACCGACTCGTTCGTCTGGCTGCACTCAAACGCGGTGTGATCATTTGGCGCGAAGTAACAGAAAAAATGTAATCACGGTTGATGGACAACAAGAGTCAACTTGGATCAACTTGACCATCGTGATACGATCAGCCACTGCTTTTTACGAATTGCAGGTCTTTTCTGGTGGAAGCATCCGCGTATCCCTCTCTCAACAAAACAGCTACACATCCCGGAATTGCATAATCGGATCTTGGCTGCACTCCACTGGCAGTGTCCATGAATAGAAAAGAACACTCTCTGTCCGTCCGAGGCCGAACTCAGATAATATGGCGTCATTCTCTCAGGCTTTATACTGGAATGATAAATAGGGTCGTTCTTTCAAACTTCTTGTTCCCAAGTAGTTTCCCGGTGCTCCAATGTCACCAACAACGCTCGGCGATGTACATGCCCTTATTTTCGACGTATTCGGCACAGTAGTCGATTGGCATGGATCCATAGTTCGGGAGCTTGAGCTTCTAGGGAAGAAGTACGGTGCAGGTCAGTGAGCGTCTGTTTACTAGATAACTGAACATGCCAATTCGAGGTACTCTAGACGGCAACTGGAGCCAATTTTCCAAAACCTGGAGAAAGGGCTATATCGACCACATGTACGGACTCTCAACCAATCCCTTCCCTTTGATTTATTGCTGCCTACTAGTCGTAAAATTTCACAAGGTGGCAGCGGATCATTGAACACAGATGTTATGCACCGGGAGGCCAGTAT